>LBNU01027029.1:12127-85557 GCA_014162995.1 Artemisia annua | reverse complement strand
AAAATTTGTGGTCCAGTGGTGTCTTATAACTTGAGTGATAGAGGGAGGGTATTTTTGTGCTCAGTTATAGGGAAAAAGTTTTAATGTAGCATACCTTTTTCCTTATAACACGAGCCTATGGCTACGGGACACCTAATGCTCTTACTATATGCTTCTTCCGTTTCAAAATTATTATCTATATTTCTATTTTTGGATGTCCCAAAATAATTCTTCACTTTAATTTTCAACCAATCAAAAGATAGTTTAGTGGGTGGACATTTTGTCCATTCCCATTGCATACGATCAATACTCCCGAGTATTCTCAGCATCTCGGGTTTTCTTAAAAACACCTATACGTATAAAGTATTTATGCATTTAGTGAAGTTTTGTAAACAATCACGTGAACAATGTTCACCATTTGCAAGTACTCATCAAATTTATCGGGTGATGTGTCGTATGTCAATTGGCGTATGACTGTACATTTCATGATAGGACTGATACTTAAACGATCCAAAGCATTCGGTCATTGTTTTGAAAAAAAAATAAAGTATTCGGAAAGAATTGTAATTGGTAATATTATTGATTTGTTTAAAAAGTTTTGAACTCATACAATACATTCGCCTAAAATTCCTCTCCGGGTATTTAGGTGGATTGTTTTTGTCGCCAAAATAATTATCCAAAAGCCGTTGTTCCACAACCTCTCGTTCACGTGGTATGTTTATCCTAGTATAAGGACCAGAACTCTTGGCTTATTGATTACTCAAAGCTTGAAATTATTTATAACCTTGAAAATACCGCATATACCTATCTGGGTCGTCTTGAAAGTATAATACGGGTGCTAGGTTCGGTACGAGAACCTTTAGCGCCATGTCCATTATGGGTTTGGCGTTCTACGATCGCGTTTCAGTCTACACGAGGAAGAAAACGCCCCGTACTAAGTGCTCTAAGAGATACATAGGTTTCATCTAGAGCTCATTCAAGCAACTCACCGTATATGGATTAATATAGAAAGAAAAAGGAGGTCCCATTTAAAGACATTTGTGGGATTTAGTGTTCGTGATCTCTTTATATTTTTTTTGGAATTTGTCATCATGTTAGTAATCTAGTGGAAAATGACACCTTAGAAATGATGTTAAGAAAATAAATAGATGAATTAGGTAGTGATGATAACGCTCTATGTTGCCACATATTTGTTTGATTCGGTTTCTTTATATGTTACCACTTACCATGTATATTTATAAATCATATTGATTGAGGAAAATCTACATCTTTCTTTTGGAGGAATGAATCTATAATAATCATATACTGAACGATTCATTGCTACTGTATTGTATAACCTAAAAGTTGCATATGAAAAAAGTCATGTTAAAACATGTGAACGTTAGCATAAATTAATACTATCAAGAAATTAAAATATTTCAAGATTTCTTTCAAATATTAAAGTAATAGACTTCCATATTTATAGCAAGTTATTATTAGTTTTTAATTAATTAATTAAGGGAGCAATGGCCGTATCTTAAATACGTGCATATCTTTTACTAAATTTGGTTTTTAGTTGACATAGAATAAATCACAAAAATCAGATAATATATATAATGATCCTTCCTATATCTAGAAACATATCATATTAATTTGGATATTTTAGATTCTTGATGATAAATGTGTTCTTATTACCATAATAAGGCATGCACATGGCATATATCTTATTCTCTGAAATGAGAGATCTTTCTTTGTTGTTATTCGTCATATCAATAACTTATATTCGTATATAGTCAATCCAAATTATGGATTGTAACACCATTTGCTATCTAAATTGAACATTACTGTGCAGAGGTAAAGTTGTTCTGAGAGTTTTAAAATACCAGAGTTCAATACCTCCGTAAGTGAATATTTTGAGAAGGTGCGGGAAAAGTCTGAAAATGGCTACGTAAATGCCAGTTAAGCCGCGTATATCGTGTCAAAATATTGTTTACCTGTTACAACGAAAAAAGCAAGTACAAGATGTTAAACATCATATAATGTTAATTTATGTTAGGTCATTAGTGGAGAGGTTCTACCACGAAACAAATTACCTTTCGGCATTCTGTAGGGACATTTTATTTGGAGTTAAGCTTCTCCAGCAGTCATTGCTGATGTATAACTTTTATAATCGAGGTGTTCATCGAACTGCACTCATACCGTACATTCAAATAACTGAGATAGTGAGATATGTTTGGCTCGCGTTTTTAAGATGTTTTGTTTCGTTTTGAAATTGCGTAAATATATAATTAAATTGCCCAGTTTTTGTATTCCTTTATCTAATATATAGGTTTATGGTGTTTTTGGGTATTTACAGGGTATTTTGGTTCAATTAGTTGGAAGATTTAAATTACGAATCCTGACACGGGTAATGCAGTTTTACTATATAAAACCAAATTGTATCAATATTAGAGGATACATATGGCCCAAGCCTGAGTTTGAGTCCATTAGGGTTTCATTTGCTTTTGTATCTATATATATCGTATCAATAAAATGTATCACCTATGGGGTTTACATTATTTAACATGGTATTCGAGTTGGTCTGATCCTCAGTCACCTCCGTCGGCCATTGGATGCGCCGCCACGAGCCGCTGGAAGATGACTGCCAAAAAAAATCTAAGCTTTGCTTTTATTTTTGTTTCTTGCTTCTGCTTTTGCTGTTGCTGCTGCTTGAAGAATTGCTTCTGCTTGCTATCGGATTTCTTTATCAACAAATTATGTTTCCTTTGCGTTAATGTTTTCCTTTTAGCTTACTACTTAATCTCGAGCTTTCGCGATTTCGCCACTCAGACGCCCNGTGTTGGTTGTTCCAAATCTTGAAGGGAGTGGGTATACCAAAGAAAACATTCATATTGAATATGAGTGAGAACCACTTCAGTGTAGTTACTTGTTTGCTTTATGGCCATTTGAATAATTATATATTATCCTAAAAGCGCCCCTAAATGTGTGGTGAATGGGATTGGTAAAAGCAAGGATATTAATTCGGGTGTATCTAAGAGGCTTTCTAATGATGGTTTTACAGTTGTGAAGCGTAAAGGAGGTAATATTAAGAAGTTCAATGTTATTCAAATGAACAAATTTGAGTATCGGCCGGTTGCTCCTTAGAATACCAAGGCTTCTCCTTCTAAAGGCAACACAAAGGAGTCTACTTCCAAGGACAACACAAATGAGGCTTCTAAGTCTAGACAACCAGCAATAACTACTAAAGTGGTTCATACCTCTAACGTAAAGTGATTTGAATGAAGGTTCTAATGTTAAGCGGTAAAGTTGGTACAAACAATGTGAATATCGCTACTACTATTGATGGAGGACACATGATAAACAATGACAGCATCTCTAGTTCGTGCAATGCTCCTACTCCTTTTATTTCGAATAATACACCTGATATGGTTAAAGATGGTAATAATGTAGTTAATCTGTTTTCTAAGGTTGAGGATTTGGTTATTTCAGACAATGATGATGATGATGAAGTTCTTGAGGACTACAATGAAACCACTAGTTATATGGCTTTTAACGGTTTTAAAACTGGTAGTGGAGCGGCAATGAAGAGCTTATATGAGCAATGAAAGAAGGACACGTATGATCAAGACCCTTATGATGATGATACCTTTGATGGTTTTTTTTTCTGACTAGTGCCAAAATAAAGTATGCTAACGCATATGACATTAATATGGTCAAATTAGATAGGTGTTTGTTTTATTTTACATAAGTATGACATGTTATTTTTTATGCTAGTTTAGGTTTTAAACACTCTAGACGCTTTTTGTTTGCTTTTTTAGGCTGAGGTGCGAGACTCACCACATCCGTTATTCTCGGGTTTTTTCTTGAACACCCCTCGTGGTCTCATTCTTTAATTAGTGCTAATTTTGAAAATGGTGGGAAGTGAGTGGATACTGTCAGTGTGGCTTTTAAAGTCTTAAGCATGTGAATATGTGATTAAAATCTAAGATGTCAAGCTTAAAGTGAACCGTAATAAAATTCTAATGATTATCTATTTTGTCATTTTCAAATACTTTATTGTATCAATTTTAGTTTTACAATCTGTTTACCACTACTTATGCTTGTGGAATGTAATATTCTTGTGGGGGTTTGCCGGTTTGTTATAAAAATGACATTTATCATCATCAAAAGTCTACAAACGTTGAATACAATCATTGAAAAACGAAATTAACTTTGCTAGGGATATACTAATACTCCATTCGTTTCCAAAGAGATATAATACTTTCCGGGTTAACTTTGTTACAAAAAATACGCTACACTTTTTTCTAAGTTTTTATTCAAGAAAGATTGTGTTCGTATGTGTTATGTGCATAGTCTTGTTTTGTATCAATACATATCATTCAACCTTGTGATAATTCGCTTGTTTGTTTACTACATTCTGAGCACCCGTGATGGGCATAAGTTTGCTCATGGTAGGATCGTGGTGGGCAGTGGTAGGTTGGTGTCACCATTGCGGCCAAAAAGTGTTTGGCTAGCAGTCGACAAGCTCGGCCTCTTAACACTGAGGAAAAGACAAAGCAACTCTTTTTTTTTATTTAATATAAAAAAGTGGCTATGAGCGACTAGTACGGGTAAAAGTGATGAAAAATTGGTGAGATGGTATACTGATGTGGTGTTGAGATAACTACGTTGATGGAAATGGTATAGGTAGTGGAGATGGTATAGTAATGTGGAAGGCTCTCGGGGTCGGCATCGCAAATGATCACTATTGTGATTGTTTAAACTTTAATGGTTTACTATTGGCAAAGAAGCTCGTGCTCCCGAAGACGAGCAAAATACAATGCTTTCCTTTTTTTGATTTATCTATCCCATAAATGATTAGTTGTAGGTAGTGAGGAGTGCGAGGTAAAACTGATAAAAAAGTGACACAAGGGAATAGTGATGTAACGCTGAAACAAAAGCAGTGATCGCAATAACTTGTATCGTTTTGCAGTCCGGTATTTAAACTTGGTACATTTGGCAGCAAAAAAATATTTTAGATAATATATCTTCAAAAGCATGTACTCATGTTTCGGTCAGAACACCCGTAATGGTGTTGACATTACTCTTGATGAGATGAAGAAGATTGGCATCATCACGGTAGTGCTAGAGTGGTGAGCCTGTGGCAAGAAGCCTTGGCCATTTGACACTAATAAGCAAGGGTGTAAAATCATGAATCGGTAGTTGGCAGGTCGATCCTCTTGTAGCTTATAATCGGTTTAGGCGGGATTAATCGATGATTAATCGGTTGACATTTTCGGTAAGTTTTGGGTATTTTCACTGAGTTTTGGGTATTCTCGATAAGATTTTCCTTCAAAAAGCATCTCGTAATAGATATAAATAGTGACTATAATTGATTAAAACAAATTTACAACGAGTTTTGGGAATTTCCGACAAGATTTGCAAGTTTCTGGCAAGTTTGACCATCATTGACTGTCGTTGACCACTTTTGACCAATTTACACAAATCAAAAAGGTTTGTGGCCCAGTAGCGCCTAGGCGGTGATTAATGGAAAGAAAAATGATTGTTATGCCTACTAATCATGCCTACAAATATACCTAATGATTTGATTGGTTGATTTCAAAAAATGATTAGTGAAAATTTAGAGAGAGAAAGTACATAATACAATTGTACAAGTGATTTATGCATTAACATATTTTTAGGCTTGTGTTGTAGGTCTAAATAGTATTACTCTAATCGAAAAGCACTTATAGAAATCTTTTAAATTTAAAACGGATTAGTCGGCCTAGTCTACGAATATATTCTAACTATCAAAGAATTCTTAGAATTTTAGATGGGATGGGTGTTGTAATTCTTTTGAAATTGGCCCTAGTTACTCTTTGGGACGGAGTGGAAGAGGGGCGGGGATTCTCAACGCAGAAAATGATCCAATAACTTTGAAAGAATTGAACGATGAGCCGTATGAGGTGAAAATGCCCAGGGCATAAGGGGCATGATGACTTGACGTCATCCTCACCTTCTTTCAGCTTATCATCGGCAGGCCTTGTGTGCCTTCTTTTGCAACAGTGTTAATAAGTACAATGTACAAATAGTAGAATATGCGACACCAATGTGATATAGTGATGACATTATAGACGCTCTTACAGCTTGACATATAAGTTTTTTTTATAACAAACTTAATAAATAAATTGATTCCTAATATCACACTTACCTAAAGGAGTCAGAAAAAAAATTACGGAGTAATTTAAAACATTGTGACCTTAATTAGAATACAATCAACAAAACGAAATACATCAAATACAAATACATATCTTCATATTTCATGGTAAATCGTTAATTTCTCAAAGACAGTTATTTAGGATCGTCCTTTTACCAAGTAAACCCCATCAACAAACTTGCTATCATATCAAAATTTTCAAACTTTAATTTTAAAATGATTTCATTTTAAAGAATATTTTATCAAAACGTAACTTTTCCCTGGTATTTAGTAAGATCCCTTCACACCTTCATATATTAACCATAAACAAAACCAAACACTAAACACACACTCACAACCATGACCACTTAACCTTCTCTTCATAGTACAAAACATCCTTAATCAAATGGACACTGCCGTGATACCACCTCCGTTAACGCGCCTCAACGCGTTCATCGGCAAAACACGCGTAGGGAAATATTTTAAATTAAACGAACGTAACACTACTTTCACAACCGAACTTCGTGCAGGCACGACGACATTTTTAACCATGGCGTACATATTAGCTGTTAATGCTACCATCTTATCAGACTCGGGTGCAACGTGTTCCGTCTCAGACTGCGTCTCACTTTGCTCAGACCGTACATTTACTGTGTCCAACTGCACCGGCCCTAATGTACACGTGATCCAGCCCGATATCTCATGCAAGTTCCCGCCAGTTAACCCTGGGTACACCGAGTGCATCCAAAGGGTCCGTAAAGACCTTATTGTTGCAACCGTGGCATCCTCGTTGATAGGGTGTGTGATCATGGGTATTTTTGGTAATTTACCTTTGGCGTTGGCTCCAGGAATGGGGACCAACGCGTACTTTTCGTACACAGTTGTCGGATTTCATGGATCCGGCAACTTGTCGTACCAAAATGCACTTGCGGCTGTTTTTATTGAAGGGGTTATATTTCTTTTAATTCGGCTCTTGGCTTTCGCGCTAAGCTCGCGAAACTAGTCCCTAAACCAGTACGGATCTCGTCATCCGCTGGTATAGGGTTGTTTTTAGCTTTCATTGGGTTACAAAATAACCAAGGAATCGGGCTGATCAGTTACAGCTCATCTACACTCGTTAGCTTAGGCGCGTGTCCAGAATCTTCACGCGCCATGCTAGCGCCTGTTGTAACATTCCCAAATGGCACCGTTTCGTTAGTCCCAGGCGGGTCGGTCTCGGGTGGTATTATGTGTCTTGGAAACAAAATGGAGAGTCCGACATTTTGGCTAGGGGTGGTTGGTTTCGTGATTATAGCGTATTGTTTGGTTAAGAACATAAAAGGAGCTATGATTTATGGTATTGTGTTTGTTACTGCTGTTTCATGGTTTCGTAACACGCAAGTAACCGCGTTTCCAAACACTCCAACTGGTGACTCGGCTTACCATTACTTTAAGCATATAGTCGATGTTCATAAAATAGAATCAACCGCGGGCGCTTTAAGCTTTTCAAGCATTAAAAAAGGTTCATTTTGGGAAGCATTAGTCACGTTTTTATATGTGGACATACTCGACACAACAGGAACATTGTACTCAATGGCACGTTTCGCGGGTTTCATGGACGAAAATGGTGATTTTGAGGGACAATATTTTGCATTCATGTCGGATGCTTCAGCAATTGTTTGTGGGTCATTACTTGGGACATCACCCGTGACGGCTTACGTGGAGTCATCAACAGGGATAAGAGAAGGTGGTAGGACGGGTATAACGGCGTTAACAGTAGCATGTTATTTTATGCTAGCCTTTTTCTTTACGCCGCTACTAGCGTCCATACCAGGGTGGGCAGTGGGCCCACCGCTGATACTTGTCGGAGTGTTGATGATGAGATCAGTGGTAGAGATTGATTGGGAAGATATGAAGCAAGCAATACCAGCTTTCATGACGTTGATATTAATGCCGTTAACGTACTCTATAGCGTATGGTTTGATAGGTGGGATTGGTACGTATATGGTACTAAATTTGTGGGATTGGGGTGAGGGGTGTTATGGTAAATGCAGGAAACTTAAGGGGTATGAAAGTGACGAAAATGTTATTAATGCTAGTGTAGGGGGGAATGGTGTAATTAATGAAAGAAGTGTGGTGGAAAGCAGGAAAGCACTTGAGGTTTAGGTTGAATTTTTGAGTTTTTTTGTTTAATTGCAGTAGTACGTGATTATCTAATATTTATTTAGTATTATTTTTTGTTTCTTATAAAAGTAATTATTAGCTAACTAAAATGTATATATTAGTACATATATGTATGTGTTTTTTAATATTGTATTTTTCACCGCATTGCAAACTATTATCATTTCACCATATTGCAAAGTGCAAACTATGTGAGTTAGATATATAAACATTGTGTTCATGCATGTGTAAAATTTATTCTGCATTAAACTTCTAGACTCACTTTTTGACAAAGTTTAGAAAATAATGCTATAATAATCTATATTAATAATGCTTCTATTTTAGTAGTTGATCACTTGATGCAATGGTAGACATCTCTTTCAAGGTCCCATTACTTTTCTATTTTGCTATTTGTTTTTGTTTTTGTTGATTTGATCATAAGTGTTTTGATTTGGTTCTTAGAACGTTTATCTTCTAGCTGTAAACTTTTGTTGCTACATTTTTATATAAATTCTTTATGAAGCAATGATTAACTTATAATATAATAGTCTAATACTTTGACTAAAATATTCTAACATGTTCATGTGCATGCCTTTTCAATTTACATATGCCCACTTATTCCAACCATGGCCAACCACAAAAATTCAACTCGAATAAAATTATGGCGTAATGTTTTGTATTCAGTTAAAAACTCTTGGTATTATCTTGTGATAGTAATTATTATGATTATGAAAGTAATATAAAAAAAATAAGAGTTTTGCTATATTATATTTATACATGTCCTCTTACACATAAAATAATATAATATGTTTTTTCTCCCTTCATTATCTCTCTGCATCTAAACCATTTATTCTGACATTTCTCAGGATTCTGTGAGTAAGAATATAAGTACGAACGACCATGTATATATGTTTTCATCCATTTTCTCCACCCAAAAATGCCCAAAATACATGATGAATCTTTGTTATTCCCCACACACCTGTTTTATTCATTATTGATCGGGTATATTTCAAAATAGTTCTGTAATACTTTTAATTTTTTCCTTCTACCAACTTCTAACTTTCCAAACACTAATAAATATTCTTGATTTGAGTTTATGTGTCCATTTTGCATTACACTTCACGTGCGTACACGAAGCTTTTGCTAAGTCTCGCTAATGAGGTTTTGACATTTATCAAGATACGCCAATAGGACCTGTTTGAAGTTTCCTAAAGTCTCTTTCTGTCTCAACATCTCATTACGACAATTACCAAAAGAAGACATAATAAATAAGGTACCGTTTCAAGTCATCAACAAACATATAAGTTGAATCCATAGTTAATCAATACCTCGATGGTCCTTTCATCATATGCATTGACCCATTTCCCTCCAATAAGACTTGGAAATATTACACAACTCTTTAGCCTAGCAACAACGTCATGCTTTGAAATTTAATCTTCTATTGTCTTAACACAAGGATTCTTTTAAAAAGAGGATTACAAGGAAATCAACTTGGTAGTCATTTAAAATATTATCTAACTCGTTTTGATCTGTTACCTAACCCGCCCATTTATTACCTCTAGTGGTAGTTTCAACATGATTCACAAGGTAAAAGAACATTATACATGTATAAGGGAAAGCCATTGCTAGAACAGAAGTAATCAATATCAGAAGCCTTGACCAAAATTCCTCATTACATGATGTGGTACGCCTAATTCATGACTTTGAATAATATAATCTCATGTCTTGTTAAAAAAAACTTTCCACCTCCAAGGGCACATTGTCGACAAATTGTATACCGTATGCTGGACCGTCTTGAGAAGTTCTTTGGTTTACTTTTGGTGTATCTGAAAGTGTAAGAAAATAGCGAATGAGTGGAAAGTTCGAACTAACACATGCAAAATCCCAACACATTCAAAATGTCACATTCATAAATCAAATGAATCTAGAGTGTCATTTAGAACAATTCTCGCTCTGATACCATGTTGGATTACATAATTCCCCGTAGGTATAATGTATTGTGTAACAACAATATATAGAGGTTACATGAGACATAAATGTAACCCTGACGGACTAAACTCACAAACGGACTTGGGTACCATCTAATATATACTTGCGGAGTAAATGCATGTTTGCATACTTGTGGATTATAAAAGCATGTTTGCATGATTCAAATATTTGAATAATGCAAAGGGAACTCTATACATGGTTAGTTGTATTCCATGCAATTCAGCATCGTTCCTGTAAAGGTTTTATTTCAAAATAGTTTTAATATCAAGTTATCAACAGATGTCAAGTTCATAACTAAAACTAAACATAAGACACGAAAAGTTAGAAAAGATAACAGTCTAGTTTCCGATAAGATCATAAGAATGACTTTATTCCAATGTGAGAATATATTATTTCCGTAAAAGAATTGTAAAATGAACATTAGTTACCTCATATCTCTTATATATATATATATATATAATAAAACAAAACCCTTAGTGGGTACTTTGTCATTTTGAAAAAAAAAGAATATTTCCTTATTAGGCAATATTTTAATTATTATTTAATTTATAAGTTTTTAAATTCGTTTTGTTGATATACTATACAAGTAGAAGATAAATACAAAAAATATAAATAAGATTTAAATGATTATCTTTAATTATAAAAAACTACAATTCAAAATCATAAATCAAACAAAATAAAAATTAAATTATTAGCTTTTTAATAAATAAAAATATATCATTCAAAAAATTTAAAAAATACCCGCGCGTGCGCGGGCATTATAACTAGTATAGTCATATGTATGTTACTATATTTGTAGTGTTTGGAACAGGCCGGCCTGGGGGTTGACATTAGCAATAGTCTACTGATTTTGGGCTTCTCAAGAAAGGTTCAATGGGCCATCACCCTTCTTTAGAAGGTAGGATAGATAAGTAGTTGCAATAGATGTGCATTATACATTTATACTTTTAAAGTTTTAATCTTTTACATTTGCTGATTTGCAGACTTTGGTAATTTATAGATATTAAATTATGGAGTTTGTTTGTTTATTTTGGATCTAGCTCATTACTATCGCAAATTATTGGTATAATTTTTTGTATTATTATTTTTTTAACAACAATTTACTGTCTCACAATTTTTACATCACGGACTATCTCACATATATTAAACAGGTCTTGAACCACCCACAACTATCTAATCGTGGAGCTTCTCAAAAAAAGTACCATTAAAATACAAGCGCTTTAATGTTACTGTCATGAATAACTTATTAGAAAAAATAATTTCTATGATGGTTTTCGCTCGACATTTTGCATGACCTTTTGCCTATCATAAATAGCTCATCCAATAATTACGATAAAGATAGATTATGCCAAAACAGAAAAATCATGTGGCCTATTTGGCAGCACCTTTTTGAAAGTTTTAAGAATTTCAAGCTTTTTGTTTGAGAGAAAATAATAATAATAATAATAATAATAATAATAATAATAATAACATATTTCATAATTCAAGCTTCTAATTTAAATAATGTAGCTCCAATCATCTTAAAAACTTTCTGTACTAGCATTCAAAATTGATGAAAGTCTCTTGTGGCCACAGAAGTTCACTTACCATCGATTTCAGGCTATCCAAAAGGGTAGTGACCCTGGGATTAGCCGGCTCACAATGTCAAATCGAAAACCTAGATAACCAAAAATAAAAAATAATAAATAAATAAAATAATAAAAATGATGAAAGTGTTTTTTTTTTTTTTTTTTTTTTTTTAGAAAAATACCTTTATACCCTTGATTTAAACACTATGTAATACTTATATTATTCCAGACTCAGTTTAAGAGCATGATTTGCTTTTCTCTTTTTCGTTCACAATGAAAGAAAAAAATGAGAAAAACATATTTAAGTCCAAGGAAATTAACTTTTTCTACCACTTTCAAAGTATTCTATTTTAGTTTTATATGTAAACTCAAATTGATGTACTTACGCCTACATTTCCTGAGCGTAACTACATCCGGGACATTGACGAAGAAAATATCGTGTTTACCACAATTGAACAACAATGCCACTTGAAGAACTTCACGATGTTCGTGGCCATGAAACCAAGTACCAGCAAACAATCTATTTGAATGAACATCTAATAACTGTTGAAATGAAATGAATTTGTAATGATAGTGCTATACAATATGATATGCAAGACTTCGATTATTTAATTATAAGCATGTTATCTCAAAACAATACGTTTATTATTTATAAGTAAGTTTTCTAATCTTATGTTTTCCATTTTTTATAGGTCATACATATGTTTTTTTTTTAATGTCATTCTATATATTATAACTACAACTTACAACTATTTATTCAAACACCTTTGTTAAAAAAACAAATTAAAAAATAAATAAATAATGTTTACACCTTGTAGCAAACACTACCGGCTATTTTCGTCAAACATACCCGATATAAGTAAATTCTTAAAATATACTTTTAACATTTATGTACTACTCGTAATATAAAAGACATGGAGAAAGAGAAGAAATAAATATGAGTAATTGGTACTCCATTCGCTTACTTTTACTCCTTATTATTAGGATAATTCAGTTTTTATTGTTTTATGTTCCGTATTTTATGTTATGTTTCGTATATATCTTTTAATAATTCTTTCTTTTATTTTCAATTTCGTAGTTTTATATAAAAACATAATTATAAAAATAAAAATAAAAAAATAATGTAAGAGCATGATTTGCTTTTATGTTTTTTTTGGAAAATTTTATACCCTTGATTTAAACACTATGTAATATTTATAGAGCATTGATTAACATGCCTAACTCGTGTGCCTAAATATATGCCTAATCTTAGTGGCATCACTCTATTAGGGACACTAGATGAACCCACTACTTCACAAACCAATAAAACACTTCCACATCACTTTAGTCATAAAATTAATCATACATTTAGGTCCCCCGATCATTTTCCATATTTATATTATTCCAAACTCGGTTTAAGAGCATGATTTGCTTTTATGTTTTTTTGTTCACGATGAAACAAAAAATGAGAAAAAACATACTCCCTCCGTCCCAATTTAATAGTCAATCTTTCCTTTTTAGTACGTCCCAAATTAATTGTCCAATACCAAAAATAGATAAGGGTGTTTGGTCAAGTTTACTATATTACCCTTAGTTGAAATTAATATTACAAACTTTAAAGAAGTGTTAATTAATTGGTTAAGGGTAAATCTGTCATTTGGTAAAAAAGTAAGAGAGAGAAAGCTGTATTAATTATGTTTTTCTTAAACTGTGTGTTTTTTGTCGGGGGACAATAATTTTGGGACGGAGGGAGTATTTAAGTTCAACAAAATTAACTTTTTCTAACAATTTCAAGTAGGCTATTTTAATACTTTTATATAACTCAAATTGATGTACTTACGTTGACATTTCCTTTGCTTAACTACATCCGGGACATTGACGAAGAAGTTATCGTTTTTACCACAATTGAACAACTAAAGTACATGCCACAAGAACTTCACGATGTTCATGACCATGAAACCAACAAACAATAAATTTGAAGGAATTTCTAATACCTTTTGAAATGAAACGAATTTGTAGTGATATTGTTGCATCAATATGAAATGCATGACGTCAATGATTTTATTATAAGCATTATCTCAAAATGATTATGTTTATTATTTATAAGTAAGTTTTCTAATCTTATGTTTCCTACATATTATAACTACATCTTACAACTATTTTTCAAACACTTTTATTAAAAAAATAAAAATAAAAAAAAAAAAAAATAAAAAAAAAGAATACTATTTTTGTCAAACACAGCCGATATACACAAATTTTTAAAACATACTCTTAACATTTATGTACTACTCATGATATAAAAGATTTGGAGAAAGAGAAGAAATAAATATGGGTGATATTATTGGCATCTCTTTGACCCATCTTACCCACTATTTTTTATTATTTTATAGTTCTTTATTTTATGTTTGTTTTGTATTTTATGTCTTTTAATACTTTTTTTCTTACAATTTCAGTTTCATATTTTTATAATAAAAACATAATTATAAAATTGGCACTGATATGCATACATATTAGTATTTTACTTCATATACACAATTTAGTGAGCCCACATAAATTTTATTTATGTGTATAAAAACTCGTAGAAAGTGAGTGCTTAAAAAAAATGGAAGGTTACGTAGAAACTAAATTATCAACCATAAAAAAGTTGAGGAACACATGACATTGGAGAAGATAGTGGCAAAATGAAGGCATTTGCTCCCTCTTTCATGATTACATCTTCACCACACAACCAAAATATCATACAAAATACCCATTTCAATCTGAATCCAATAACCCTGAAGAAACCAACAAAAATTTGGTGCAAAACAACACAAAATGAGACCCCAGAAGTCAAGAAAACTGAAACAACCCACAAAATGGAAGATTATAATACTGCCATGAAGAGAATGATGAGAAACCCTTATGAATATCACCATGATCTTGGTCAGTCACTCACTTAATATATATTGCTTTCATTTGGATTTGGTGTCAAATGGTTTATAGGTTACCCAGTGGTATGTGAGTTGCGCACTAACCTAGAGGTCGTGTGTTCAAGTCTCGCTTGAAGCATTTGTGAGATATATGGTATACGGTGCGAAAAAAATTGGCGTTAAAAAAAATGGTTTATAGGTTGCTATATAGTTTGTATTATAACATAGGACTTGTAGACTATAGCGGGCTAGTGCGAGAATGATCTCTAATTAAATGATTGCGAGATCAAGTGCGTCTTGACATCAGCAAGTCTTTGATATACTAGTAGTTACTATTTGTGGTGAATATTGGACTAGTGTAGATGATAGATAAGAACTTTAAAATTTTTGTAATCAGATTCTTTTTCGTGTCACTTTTGTAAGATCCACATTAACCGGGTGTGTGACATTGCGTTTTCAAACCGATTATGTGAGTATTATGATTTTATAAGTTTATAGGAAGAAAAATCTAGAGAGGTAAAATGATCAGTTTAAGAGATCATGTGGTTATATTACAACTTTCAATAGTAGAAACATATTCAAATGATTGTGCCTGTTTTGTTAATACTGAATATTTGATTATAAAAGTATCTAGGATAAGCACTTTGTGAAACACCCTCCAGAGAAAGAGTACTTTTGGCCATTGTTTATTTCTTGTGGATAGGGTGTTAAATCAATTGATAAGCTGATGTTAGTGTTACTATTGTGGGATTCTTTTATATCCATTTGCCTTTGCAATGCTTTTTTGCATCCAGAAGACTAAAAGTAGCTTTTAAACATTAAAGTACAATGTTTGTTTCTTGACTACCATAAGTCAATATGGATTACAAAGATAAGAATCTATTAGAAAGTCACATTGATATATCCTTGCTTTATATTTTTTAATTTTGTAGATAAAGGAAATGTATTATAGTTATAACGATACGTGAAATAAGTACATTTAAACCGGAAAATTTTGGTGACTTTTTTGAAGAATTGTGCAATGACTGTCAACATCTCTGTACAGTTTGTAGCTTATACGAAGCTTGGTATTGATGATTTGATATTGAAGTCGTTTGCAAGGTTGTCTAAGTTTCTAACAAGATTTCTGGCACCTTTTCAGGCATGAATTATAATCTGATAACGGAAAATCTAATTGTTGGCTCTCAGCCTCAGAAACCCGAAGATATTGACCATCTTAAAGAGGAACAAAATGTGGCGTACATTCTTAACTTGCAGCAAGATGGTGACATTGCTTATTGGGGAATAGATTTTGTGTCTATACTCAAAAGATGTAAACAAATTGGAATACGCCACATGCGAAGGCCTGTAAGCAAAATTTCATTAATATTCAATAATCAAAATCGCAACTTTTTTCTGATAACAAAAAAAAGTATTTTTCTGATATACTATGAAATGGGCAGGCACGAGATTTTGATGGGGATTCGTTAAGAAGCATGCTACCGAAAGCTGTTTCTTCATTAGAATGGGCAGTTTCAGAAGGAAAAGGAAGAGTGTATGTGCATTGCACTGCAGGTTTAGGTCGGGCTCCAGCTGTTGCAATTGCTTACATGTTCTGGTTCTGTGACATGGATGTAAGTTACCATTCTCGCCCTTAGCTCTTTACATATTGTTGATTCTTTCAAAGTTAGTTAACACTTTCATGGCCCATGCTTTGTGAAGTTGAATACAGCATACGACACACTCACAGCAATAAGACCGTGTGGGCCAAATAAGAAGGCAATTAGAGGTGCTACTTATGATTTGGCTAAAAATGACCCTGGAAAAGAGCCTTTTGAGAGTCTACCTGAACATGCGTTTGAGAATGTCGCTGATTGGGAGAGGAAACTGATTCAGGATCGTGTTCGCAATCTTCGTGGAACTTGATCGTTTACAATTACAGATGACAAACCGTTCATCAGCAATAATACAAGTTAGTTTATATCACAAATAAATGTTGTATTTTTGCACATTTAGTCTCATAGCACTTTGCGACTTGTATTTGCAATAATTCGAATTTACAGATAATCATATTCAGCTTATATCTTTGGATAGATAATAAATTTCATCTTATTAGTAACATAATTGATTATCATAAGGTAAACTAAAGTTACCTAATCACCTTTTAGAACTAATTCGACAAACTCGCCTCTCATCTCAAAAAACATCTCATTAGCAGCTACTTATTACAGCTTCAAACTCGAAACATTTCATCCAAACACCCTCTTATATCAACACTTCACAACCTATTCCCTCCCTAAAAATGTTATACCTATGTATTAAATTATGAATAATTTGCAAAAGCAAAGCAGAAAACAAAAGAAAAACAAAAAAATTTGATTTAGGATAACTCCAGATTTGATATTATAAACATAAACTAACTACAAAGAAAAACCAACAACTATGTTTATACAACATAAACCATGCCAACTTCCAAAAGAGATGCTGGAGGGACCTTCAATGCTACATCCGGGCCGCGGCAATTCCTCCGTAAGAAATTATACCCGTAATTAATGGCTAATCTCTTCCAAACCGACGACCCTTGTTTTGCTTTCACATGTGAATGCCCAAGTATGAAGGCAGTCCCACTTTGTTGAGCCGCCATCAGATCTTCAAGTTCTTCTCTCATTTGAGCATCGAGTGGATTTTCCGGTTCATCAATGGAGAACCGCACTCGTCTCTCTTTCGGTGCACTCATTTCAACAATGTCACCTATGCTCTCAACCGTTTGGAACCCGAAAGACACACTTACCTGCATTGGCAGATGTATTGTTTTACCACCACATGTTTTTCTTTATTATTACAACACTCCAAATCAATACCGAATAGAAGTTTTAGAGTATGGGTGTACCTGTTGCATGTTTTCATCCACCTCGAAAGCTGGGGTTCTCAAGAACTCTGTGTCTCCAACCACCGCTAGTCTATGCTCACCCGATGATCGATCTGAAGCACATGTATGATCCTCATTACCTGCACGGGCCCACAGTGTAAGTACACTTCTTTCACCTTCATATACTACTAGTAAAGGTGGCATATAGAGGGTCGGGGCAGATTGGTTAACGGGTCAATACAGATGTGGAATACTTTTGTACATTAAATATACACTTTGGTCACTTTCGACCCATTTGACCCGTTTCTTTTTGAGCTATTTTGTTTTTTATTCTCTTTTACATGAGTTGACCCACATATTTTTTGAGATCAATTCACATTGGATTATATAGAATCTTTCATTCTTATGATATAAGTATTAAATAACCTAAATTAACCAGATACCTTGAACACTATTTGCTTGTGGTCGGCACCAATCATAGTGAATAAAATCCGCAATCCTTCGAACAAGATCAGTCTCAAACGAGTCCACATCCTGATGTACATCTCGATACCCATAACGGACAATACACCTATACGACCTAAGAGACGCGGGACCCACACGGCCCAATAGATACCTTTCAGCCGGAGGTACAAAAGGAACAGGCACAGATTTGACACATACAAAAACCAGGATCCGATGAAAAGCAGGAAGATTCGTAACAAACCGAGAGAAATTCGCGGGAATACCCGAGGTTAGATCAGTGAATACAAGCCCAATCCCCGGCACTCTACAAATACCCAAAGTTGGACCCAAGGCTAGTAACCATTCTAATGACACCTTATTGTGAAGGTCATACTCGTACTTTTTGATGGTGGCATAATGCCAAACAAACATTATGGTAACCAGAAACAGTGCTAATAGTATCGGAAGCCATGCACCTTCACGGAACTTGACTAAAGAAGCGGAAAAGTAGAGCAACTCTATGGAACCGAAAAACAATAAGAAAAAGAGTGCAACAATTGGCGGTTTATGCCAACAAATAACGATCACTAAAGATGTAAGACAAGTAGTCACTAGCATAACCGCCATAACAGCCAATCCTGAAATGAAACAAATAAAAATGTTTAAAAGAGACAGTCAACCTGAATGGATGATGTTTTGTGGGACCTACCTGATGCGTTTCCCATGTGTTTGATGTCTCGGAAACCAATGGTGACAGCAATACATAAGACCATGAGTATCCAATTAATCTCCGGTATGTAGATTTGACCATGAATTTTGTCGGATGTATGAACAACTTTGACTCTTGGAAAACAACCGAGTGATAGACTTTGGTTAATGATTGAAAATGTTCCACTGATAATTGCTTGGCTTCCCACGACAGAAGCAAGAATGGCTATTACAAGCACAGGCCACCTCAAACTTTCTGAAATCATAGAGGGTTATGTATAACCACTTGTTTATCAACATTATTTACCATGAGAAGGCCAAACAAATTGTAAATTACCTGGTACCGAGACGTAATAGCTGATTCGATCGGCGTTCTGGTGATTTCTTGATAAGTAGGCTGCTTGACCCATGTAACCAAGTATGAGTGCGGGGTAGACAAGAAATGTAAACGCGATCTGTGATGGCAGAATGGCAAAAGTTAGGTTACTAGTTTCATAAATGTCAAAATTCCGATTCAAATTTTATCGGTTAAAAAGTTCTGGGTGTACCTGAATTGCAGCGTAAGAGAAGTGGCCAAGATCCGCAAACATTGCTTCCGAGCCTGCAAGTGCAGTTGATCAGTAGTCACATAACTTTGACTTTGGAAGTCAAACTTATACCTACATTAATTCGTAACCCCGTCAACATTAAAGTTTTCCATTTCGAGTACTAGCTAGAAACTTGAATGCAGTAGTTCAATTTTTTAAAAATTTTTAAAACTTTTTTTAAAATTATACAGACGAAGTTAACTGCATAGACAATAAATTTGATACTAAATTGTACAAAGATTAGACTTTTTACCTGTTATGCACAATAAAATTCCTCCCAAAGACATCCATCCTTGTTTTTTGGTCTTCCTGAAGAACTTTAACATGTAATAAGGGGAAAGAGCTTCATAAACTTTTGGATTCCAGTAGATTATATTGTATAAACCAAGGGCACTGATGCATATCAGCCATAATAACACGATTGGTGCAAAAAAGAAACCAACTCTATGTGTGCCATAGTGTTGTAGCGCGAATAGGCACACTAATATGAAGCAAGTTATAGGGATCACCGCATCTGTAAGAAGAAACTATTTAGAACACATCTCCACAACAATTCTAGAGAAATTATTATTTTAGATTATTTGGGCAGTTTATTTACCACCAAGGTAGTTTGAGTAAATGGCCAAAATGGGTTTGGGTTAAAACCATTCTTTTTTATTGCACATAAAAAGGTAAGGGTCAGGTTGACCCATAAACAGTTATTGCCCATTTTTAAGCAATACTTAATGCCTGGTTATGATAATGATAATAATATAGATTATGAATACAATAACGCAGCTTGTCGTGCGCATATAAATTAGACGATGGGCAACATTTGACCCGTTTGAAGTGTTACTTTCGTAGCTATTGCTCTCATTTGACCCACTTGAGACAAAAGACAGTCCAAATTTCCAAGTTAGCCATTTCATAAGTAAATAGTTTAAATTGCCAATCTCTACTTTGGACCCCATATTTTCGGAAAATCGATATCATGTAAGAGCCAACTCAAACAAATTATGTGATTTTCAAATCGCAATAACCAAAGTACCCTAAAAGGTAGCGCTGTAACTCACACTCATGATGTGCTTTAGACATGGATAACTCAAGGCCAGAAACTGCAGAGAAAACTGCAAAACACAGAAACACATGTTATGCTTATCATCATTAAGTCAAAACTTTTGCCATTAAAAGATATTTTTAACCAGAATTTATTTTTACCAGAAATGGCAGGAGTAAGGAGTCCATCTCCAATCACCATACACGTGCCCAGAAGAACCAAAATTAGTAAAGCTGTATGCAAAAACTTATACTTTTCAAGCAACATTTTCACTTTAGAGTTGTATTCTCTATCTGGAGATTGCTCCAGTTTATATGTGGATAACGATTCATCAGCAATTTGTCGGTTAGGTAACAGGCTCACTTTAGCATGACGGCATATGGAGGAATAAAGTGCAAAAGTGCCACCTAAAAGGTGATCAACAAATTAACGTCTTTAATATCCAAAAAAAATGATTGATTATATTCTAATAACTCGATATATTAACTTGAATCCACACTTACCTTCACCATTATCATCAGCTCGAAGAACTATGAACACATATTTGAAAAGAGGGACGAGTGTTAATGTCCAGAAAATGAATGACAGTACACCAAAAATTTCTTCATTTGTTTCCGAGTGATGAATATCTTCTGCAAATGTGCTTTTGTAAACATAAAGAGGCGAAATGCTGAGGTCGCCATAGACTACACCAAGACTCTGATAAGCCAGCAGCAAAGTTGTCCTCCAAGAATCCTTCTAATGCATTGAAAAAACAAATTTAAATACAATATTACAAATGTCAAACCAAAAAGTTTAAAACTGAGAACTGTAGTGATTAGACCTTAGGAGTTGCCCAACATTTTCCTGGATCAAGATCCATGATTCACCAATGCGAAATTACCAAGATTTCCACCAAGTGCTAAATGCAGATCCCAGCTGAAACGATAGACATGCAAAACAAATAAACTTTTTATAAACCCGAAAAATCTTGTTTTCAAGTAAGAAACAATAAATGTTAGCAACTCAGACTTCTAATTCACATTTGCATTTCAAGGATCATGAAAGTGTGACTCATATGTTAATAGACCCCCTAATGGTGCCCCATACCTTTATTCATGAAATTGATGAACCAGGAAAGCAAATGCTATAATTCCCACTCATTGAAAAGTGAAAAAGGGCAAGGATATCAAGCAAAAGACATCATAATTGTGCAAAATAGAAGAAAATGTGAAGAAAAAAAAAAAAAAAAAAAAAAGATAAGGATTTGAACTTTTTTCCTTATAACCAAATAAAGAAAGCATTTCTCTTGTGAGGAATGTAGCCCATACCTCAGTTCCAATATGCTCCTACTTTTACAAACAACTTTTATCACACCAACAACAACAACTACTAAACTAAATTGAAATAAATCAATGTCTTAAATACTTAGATACAAAGTAGGGAAGGCTTTAAATTAACTAGTTTAATTTTACTTTTTCTCCTAATTATTCAACTGTAAGTAGTAATTACTATCAATAAAGCCAATAATAAATAAAGAAAGAGATCACAATCACATGACTCAACAACAATCATAATATGATATTTATCATATCAATCACACCAAAATTGAGCCCACAAGATTTATGGCTATTTTAGGACCACCTTACCCTCACACTCACTTAAGCATGCTAGTAATTCATGAAAGATACCAAACTTCCACCAACCTATCTAAGCACACAATCAATATTGCAATAGAACAGTCTAGAATTAGGCATCAAATTACATCAAAAATTACTACCACATACTAAAAATGAAAACCAACATTACATATGAACAAGATTCAAGTAACTACCTTTATTAGGCTAACTTTAAACAAGATTTATTAAAAGTGACACATCTGCATAAAAAGAAAGAAAATGGGAGGGAAGTTATGGAGTTATGGGGTGTAGGGAAAACAAGACCACGTGACAAGAACATGGACCCTCTTCTTTCAATTTTCACCAAAAATTTCTCCTTTTTTTTCTGTCCTAATATTTTTCTTGTTTAAAGATTGATCTTTTTATGCTTTCAAGAACCCAAAAAATGTGTGAAAATGAAGGTGAGGGGTCACTTATATGTCGTGTTACTTCTTTGCCATTATTGATTTCAATTCATTGTACTAAAAACAAAATAACAAACACATCAAAAAGCACCAATCTTTATCAACATTTATGATCATGAAAACTCTTCTTCAATAGCTGAAAATATCACAACTTTAAAACTACTATTTGAGTAGAGCACCAATCCTTATCAACTAATCATGAAAGTATGATTAGATTCACTTTAAATATCACAAAGATTAAAAAGTTAGCACACTAATTTGCCAAAAATATTTGCCATTTTTCAGCCATTATTGAAACAGTTCTAGCATAGTAACACAAATCTAACAAACCTTATAAAAAAGCAATAAAAAAAGCACAAATCTTTATAAACTAAATTCACTTAAAACAACACAAAAGATTAAAACTTTAACAGCTTACTCAATACATATGAACAGCAAACACAAAGCCCAGAAATAATTAGCCATTACTGAATCAATTCAAAAATAACAAAACCATTAAAAAGCACAAAACTTTAGCAACTTACTGAGTAGAAATGAGCATGAAACAAAAGTCCCAGAAAGCATTATCCATTGTGCAGCCATTAATAAGCTTATTATACAGATGACATATCCACCATTGTTGGATCTCTAGATAATATAGTTTTTTTATAAAAATGTTGCTGTATGACTGTATTTTGCAACACTAATAAGCTATTATATGGTTTCTTAAATGAAGATTGGGTTATTAAAAATAATAGTAATATGAGATGGAATATATTATTGTCGGAATGTCTTAGTTTAGTAACATCAGTCTTTATGCAAATGTAGATGATGATGGTGGTGTTTTTTTAATAAAAAATTATAAAATAATGTATGAACATTAGGTTTTCTGCTTTTTAAATAAAATAATATATACATTTTTAAATAATAAATTTTATACCGTAAAGTATTATTGATTTCGATTTTAGGTTTGATATATGGACTTAACTAAATGTACTTAAAATGGGACCAACCGCATAAATAACTTGTACAGTTGCATAACTGTACAAATCATTTATGCGGTCGATTTTTTTTAGGTCCATTTAATTAGACACGTTTATCATTTTCCTTTGGATTTACATAAAGTTGGAAGGACAATGAGCAACAAGCTGTGCTTTTAGCGTTTTTTAGATTGTAAAACTGATTCTTTTAAAAACAATATTTGTGAATATATGTGTCATAACATTACTATAAATAATATGTTGAACTGTGTTGAGAAGCTCCACTGGCGCAAGTGCAAGAAAATCAAAATTATGAACGCGAAAAGAATAAGTTTAATAAGTAAGGCGGTAAAGTTTAATAAGTTTTAATAGGATCCTATTAATTTTTTTATTGGATTGTGTTTGTTAATTAAATGGATTATGGTAGTCTTAAAAGTTGGTTAATCTTTTTATGAGGAATGTGTCTTATATGTTTGTATGATTATGATTGACAGCTTATTTTAAGACATTAAAAAATTAAAAAAATAGAAAATGAAAGCTATGTTAGTGTTGAAACTTTGTATGGGAAACATGACTAATTTAAATCACGGGACTCATTTTGGGAGCATTCAAGTTTTGAAATTGATTTGAACACTCGGAACACATGTGTTTTTTTTATTAGGACACATCAACTATGTATTTTCATTTTGTTTTGTTTGTACAATAAAATGTTCGAGAATTTGAGTTATGTCACCGAACAATGATTTAAGGATTGATTTTCTTTGTCGATTCTGTTATGTCGAGAATTAGATACTTTGTTGAATATTTTTGAATTACACATTTTAAATGAGGAAGAAAAATTTGAAAGAAGATACATTCATTTTTATTTGTGTATCTGAAACGGGTGATTTTACTTTTCATACTTCTCATTTTAATTTTCTTTCTCATTTGATTCTAACTCTTGAATAGGGCGTATAGGTGAAGAGATGCGTAGTTGTTTGAGCGTAGGCTCTTTTAGCCTTTTAAGAGTTCATGCCTCGTTTAGCTTTACTCCTATTATGCTCGAATGATCATATCTCATAGATGACTTTATGGCTTTTATGCATGTTTTATTTTTACTGTTGTATGCTATTGTATTTTTAATACTTACATTTGATTGTTTTGCTTTATCTTTTTATATGTTACATTTGTGAAATTTGATTTTTATGTTCCTTTAGTGCCATTTTTTTCCTCATATTGGCTTGCATGCTTTTTGTTCTTTTTCTATATGCGTTTATGTCTTTACACACTTATATGTTTTTGGCTTTATATGCTCCTTTTATGACATTGACTTTCTTTCCTCACACACACCTCACATATAATCTATTTGCTTGCACACACATATTTGACGGAGATCCTTCTAGAAGCATTCTTTTTACCCTCGGGTAAAGGTGTGACCGTCTACATCTTACCTTCCTCATACCTCGTTCCGGTGGGATTGTTTTAACATAATGCATGAACATAGACGAAAAAACCTTCATATATTCTGGCTACGCAAATTCGCATGGACTAGGGGCATTTTTAATTAACAGCGAGCTTTTAAAGCAATTTTATGCTTCTAGCTTTTCGTTTAAAAAAGTTTGAGATGATATCGTAACTAAATCTTGTAGCAATGGGATTTACATTCACCAAGTATAGAGAAAGGCCAAAGAAAGCAATAGATGAATAAAAGAAACTAATTCTAACCTTAACTTTCTTGAAAGGAGATTTGCGTTCTTAGAAAAAAGATGCAAGATGTACAACGAAATTTATATACTCCGTTTGTTGATTAGAAAGACATAAAACCTTAATCATGAATCTTATTTTACAAGAACTAATCCCTAAGTAGTATATGCCTTTATAAAGGCGGTAAAGCATATTCTCAAAAGCTTACATCTGAAAAATGGAATTCGGCTTAATTATCCGTATTCCCTTTGGATTCCATTCGGCAATAAAAAGTTTACATTTTACAAACATGATGATGTCAATACCAAATTGTTATAACAATCATGAATATAGACTCTGGCCTTTAACAAGTTGAGTATAATGCAAACACTTAATATGAGGAATGAAATCTAATTATGCATAAAACTATCCAAATAGGTCAACTTGTTGAATCATTTGATGAAGGTAGATGATCTTTTTAAAGTTATTTTACGTTCTACATGTATTAACATTGGTAGGAAATGATAACATAATCATTGACAAAAACTGTTGATGACCAAAGATTATTAAATTACTTATTAATGTTTAGTTTGTGATCCACATGTGTAAAAAATCACAAGCTTATTTCCAAAGTAAGATTTTATTATAGCCTAGTAACTCGTTACGAACATTTCCTATAGGGGTGTTCTAAATACACCGAAATAATTAGATAATAATTGTCAAACCAATTCATCTCTCTCATCCATCCCAGTTAATGAGTAATTATTATTATGTGTTTTATAAAAACTTTTTTACTTAAATCATCATCTCTCTCCTCTCAAACCCATTAAACTCATCAACTCCATCATACTCATTCACCTTCTGATATATAAATCTGAACTAAACCCAATATAACCTCAACTTAAAAATTAAAACCAAACACGATGTGTGAATCTACCAAATTTTATACTAATCAAACCAAAACCATTGTACAATAACTTCTTTTTTTCGACTTTTACAAATCATTATACCAAATTTTTTTCTCCCTCATTTTCTTACATTTCTCCTTTTTCTTACTTTCACTCTCAAAATTTCTACTACTTTACAAACTGCACAAACCCATTAAAACCAAAAATGTACAACCTAAATACATAAATCTCAAAAATCAAACATCAACCAACAAAAAATGTGGTTTCCATTTGACGTGACGATGGTGGTTCCCGAGTAGTTTAGCGGCGATATGGTGATTGAGTGGCCGGATATTTAAAGATTGAGAAAGCGTCTTTTGTTTGACTTTGTGTGTGTGAAAGAGTTGCTTTATGTTTTGTGGAAGAAAGAAAGTAAAGAGGATGATTTTTATTGTTTTAAGGTCTTTATGTTTCCAATAAAGTTGTTTCATATTTTTACCATTTTAATTTAAATAAGCTGATAATAAATACATTGCTCACTTTCCAATGCATTGACCAAGTAACATCTTGGTGCATATAGTAGCACTCTTCCTATAATCTTGGACACACTACTTGAATGCCTAAACATTGGAGCTTCTGCCACGTTAACCATACCCAAGACGTGTACGACCAACTAATGACCCACTTGCCTGGCTCATTTCTTAATATCATGCAATCATGCATACACAAGTTACAACCAAACAACTCAGATTTTTATTCAATGCAATTTTTGAACATATAGCAATTTAGCAAGCCTACAAAACGTGATAAGATATTTAATGTAAAGTGACAAATTGAATTCTGAAGTAATTTCATTATAAATTTTGAAGGCAAATATATTCAGAGATTACCATATTACCGAATTTTTCTTGAAATACATTCACTATATATAGTACTGATTTTCTTATATGTGAAAAAATGATAAAGTAAAAGGGTCAGTTAGAATCTATAATACGCACTATAAACCTTAATAACTACTAGTACTTAACTAGCGTATAGCAAACAATTACTTTTAACAAGCGCAGACATCGGCATAAACATACGCTAAAGTGAACAATTTAGAAAATATATATCAAATCTTTCCAAAAGGATGCTGAGGGTTTATACAATAAAATTAGCATATGCATTTGCTAATAGTATAGATGAACGAGTTTTATATCATACTTTCCATTGTATATTTTACTTAGCCCATTTATTATGTACGTCTTAGATGCATTTGGCCCAACTATCCATCCTTTTCTAGTATTACAGAAGTTCATCTACATATAAACTATAAAGTTGTATTTCGATATTCTACCTCATGCACCTTCGATAGATCGATATACCAATATCAAAATAGGGGCGGACTAAGGGGTTTCTCGGGTGCACGGGAACCCCATGAATTTATCCCACGTAGTATAAAAGTTTGTTAAAAGCACTGACTTTTTTAAAAATGAACATGGTCTCAAAAACATTGTTTTATGAATCTTCTTTAGTCTTATAAAATGCACCCTGATGTGATGACCTCTAGTTCTGGGTTCGTCACTAATTAAAAAACTCTGTTGCGACGCCTTTTACGGTTATTATTTCAAAAAAAGTTGTGTAGCAAAAACTAACATACCATTTTTCTATGGTATAGGCATAAAAGAATCATGAGAACATAAAAAATGGGTTGATTTTAACGTGAAAGAATGATTTCGTAACACGAACTATATCGAAAACATGGACTTTTGGATCGGAATTGACAGTCTAGAATCCAGCAACTGGACGTCCATGGGCCGAATATTACGGTACTTGCTGAAATCATTTTAACGGTTCTGAAAAGGAAACAAAATAAATTGAATTCTACGGACTATGCTTTTAAAGTAAGATTTCTAGTTGGCGTTTGTTTTATAAGAGAGCTAGGTGCAGTGAGAACATTTATTCGTCTGCAATCTCAGCGCCGCCTTATCACCTCACCAATAACTNAAAAAACAAAAAAAAAACACCAATAGCATGTTATTGGTACCTGTAGGTGTCACAAGACACCCCATCAAAAATACCTAAAAAAAGGCACATGTTGGTAGAATGGCTAAGTGAGGAATAGCAAGGGCTGTGCAGTTTGGCATGATGTTTATTAGCCGTTGGTCCCAAAAATGCCTAGTGGCACACTGCACCTAGCCCTCGAAGTTTTGGAATTAATACAATGATTGCTATTGCAAATGCTTGGCTGCAACTTTAGATATTAAACTATGAAACCATACTCATAAACTTAACCATGATAGTGAGGTTGGTTTTCATGTATTCTAATCAAACCCGCTAATTTTTTATCACAAAACTTTTACCACATCTTTCTCTTTCCAACTTCGTAAGTTTCTTCGATCATTATTTTCAATTCTTTTATGGCACCTAATCTTATACCACACTTTATCCAAAACTATATACATTGTGATTCCATGTAACAAACCAAACACCCCATTTAGCGTATAACAAATAAATAGCTAAGATTTTCCTACTTGGGATGTACGATCTTTTGACTTAGGCGTATACAGCCTAATCAAGGTATCATCGTGATTATTTTTTACTCTTTCCCCTGACCATCTCAAAATATGTGCATAGCAAAGTTTGAACCTCAGGCTAACCACAGTGGTGACCTGGGTCATCCCATGCCACATCAGGTTTCTCTCTCCGATGACCTGACATGACCTAGTTGCCACAGTCGATGACCGAGCTTTATTTTTTTAATATCAAACGGATAGCTTTTTGTGGAATATTGTGAGTATACAATCGGTCGAAAATTCGACCGATTGTTGTTTTCTTTTGTCCTCGACCGACATGTGACCCAATAACCACAAAGGGGATGACCGACCTCAAAATCGGTCGACTTCCACTGCTACCAGCTTTATATCTCTTTTGAACAACTCATGTACTTAACCACTAAATCACTTTCGTGGTGTTTGTAGAGTATAGTATATTTGTTCTGTAAATTTCTATATTGACAAGATTTTGATATCAAAATTAGTTAGATTTAGAATTCGTGCTGTTTTTACTCAAATTTTTGGATGGTATACTCTAGTTCGCTGACCCGGTTGATGAGATATGCCTTGTTTGTCGCAAGGTATGTTTGGATTCTTTTGGGGAATATGCGGTCCATTGTAAAGAGCTCCTGGGCTTCAAGTACAGACATGATTTTGTCATAGACGTCCTTTTTGATGTATGTAGGCGTACTGGGATCTCCGCCAAGAAAGAAGTGCCTGTGAACTTTTTGACGGACCCGTCGGATGGAAGATCTACACTGAGACCGGCTGACATTTTGGTTTTTGGATGGGTTGGGGGGAAACATGCTTGTGTGGATCTGACCGGGGTTTCTCCTCTCATGGGGTTAAGTAGTCGGGTTTTTACAGCTGGACATGCCGCTTTGAAAGCCGCCTTGTGCAAAGTGACAAAACACTAGAAAGCATGCATTGAAAATCAACACGTGTTTATTCCTTTCGCGTTTGATACATTTGGTTTCCTTGCACCTGAGGCGGTGGAATTACTCAACAGAGTCCAACGAGTTCTGAACAGTAATGTTATGACACATAGATACACGAATGTAGTTTTCAAAAGAGTTAGCTTTGCAATTCAAAAAGAGCTAGTGGCGCAGCTTGTTGCTCGTTTGCCTTCAACCACTATGTAAATTCTATTTTAAGTGATATATATTGAATTTTAATACCAGAATGATTCAGCCTAAAAAAAAAAAAAAAAAAAGTTTAGTAATTATAAAGGATAATGGATGTGTGAGTTTTAGACCAGTGAGACGCGTGTGTACAAAACTAAACTATTCACTTACACTACATAAATTTTGTTAGCATTTCTGTTATAGTTTATGGTATTCCATTGGCTACCACAAATTACTCGTATGATAAAAGAGTTAAAGTTAATTATTAATTTCGTCTATGTGGTATATACGCATTCACACTTTTCGTCGTTTTTTTATTTATTTTTTTTCCCTTCTTCTTCTTCTCCTCCTCCTCCTCCTCCTCCTCCTCCTCCTCCTCCTCCTCCAAACTTCTTGCATGATCCATCCCTGTGATTGTAAAATCTTGCAATATTAGTCCTTTTGACCAACATCCGTTAGTTTTTGTACGAAGATTTTGCAACCACAGAGACGGATCGTGCAAGAAGTTTTAAAAAGGGACGCAAGGTGTGAATGTATGTAAAACACGAGGACGAAATTTGTAATTAACTATATAACAATATTTTAATTCTTAATCCATTGATTTTTAGGGAATAATTGTGATAAGATTAGTTGATATATAATAATAACTAGTCATAAATCTTGTGTACGCATACGGTTTACAAATGAGTCATTTTTTTTAGTTTAATATTCAGGCATATAATAATCTAATAGTATTTAATATTTTATTACTGTGATATTACATGCACGAAGTTCAATTTATAAGTACAACTAATTTGTTTGTTGTGTACTTATAAATCGTGCTGTTGTCCGTATTCTAGTTTTTAACTCATGTAAGCACGAGTTACTAAACTGAGATAGACTCGAAAAATGACTATAACTAATAATAAGGATTTGAAAATATGATTAATTTTGTTTGATAATCTTATTGTTTAAGTATTTTAATTTGGTATTTAAGATAATTCAAATTCATTGAATATAAACTTTTATATATGTTATCTTGAATCCGTACATATATTCAATAACATGTATGCGTACGTTGATAATGTTTTAAGTATTATGCTTAGTTTTTTAATAATAATAAATTAAGCTTTTGAAATAAAACGAGTTTGCTAAATATTCAAAGTGAGTATCGAAAGTAGATTGTCATTCATAACTCGACCAAAAGGAGAATTTAATAAAAGAGTGACGCAGTCAGTCGTACATAGTGGTTGAATCAAATTTCAAAGATACATGCCCTCATCGCGACTTGCTTCTACGCTTCCAATACGACTTCTTCATTATTTATATTATCTTTTTTTAAATAAAATTTTCGGTTACATAAATAATAATTTCTTATGCAATTGTATATTTTTTTATTAGCGAAATAGCATCTCTTGGGAATACAAAATTATATACTGGAATGTTTATTCACAACAGTTGTTAATAGAGATGAACAATTGAAAATTCAGTCTAGCTAGCTAACTCAATAAGTAAGCCTCAACTTTATTTATTTAATAGTAATTAGGTGGATAGAATACGGCATTTTGCTGAAAAAGCTACAGTTCTTGACGACTTGGTACTTTGAAGTCAATTGATGAATTTTAAGTGGGTCACATGATTACAAATTCGTTTAACTCTCAACACCAACTTGCTATTTCTCTTTGACCAATTCATGTCCCACTTTGTGCTATATGAACTTTAGAATTGTTGCTTTAGTATGAGACGTTTTACTAAGATATTTCGAATAGGTTTTTTGCTTGTTTATGTCAAGAATTATTAGGTTTGTCAATTATCATACCAGCACTATATATATTAGGTTAGTCACAGTGGATCGGTCGTGAGGCATGGTCTTGCTCGTTCGTGTAAGGTCGGCCCATTGTGGCACCTTGGTCGCGATCGGTCGCCGGAGGACATTTTGGAGAGTAAAGTCGTTTACTCGACCGAATTTGAGACAAGCTTGCATGTGTGTTTATTTTTTATTTTTATTACAATTTTGCATTTTAAAGTAAAATAAATAAATAAATAAATAAACTTGGTCGCTACTGTGGCAACTTGGTCATCGTCAGATCGCCGGAGAGAGAAAGCTGTGGCAGGGTCGAGTGTAAATGTGTAATCACCACCGTATTCAGCCTTATAGTCATGATCGATCAAGGAAACTTTAGCACATGATCATGCACGTTCAAACTTTTTATTAACGTATATATATCAATCTGAGTGTTGCATTCTTCGGTTATTCACGTAGTAAACAAATCTTATTAATCAAGATCAATGCAAGTTGATGGTCCTCATCAGTTTTGCAAAATTTTCTACATCCTTTGCTACACGTAAATGACTATTTTGAGATTGGACCATTAGCCAGTACTCCGTTTTTCCAACTTTTTTATCTTTCTGTTTGTAGAAGAAAAATCATATAAATTTTTAAAGAATTTTGCTATTTCGTAAACCTAATTAAATTTTATGTTTAAACATTTACAACACGCAATAAATTGTGATAAAATTAGTTGATCGAGAGTAGTTAAATTTTTATGCATATCAAAATTTCGAACGTAACTCGAAAAGCTATGTTTAACATTTTTCATTTAAAAAACCTTCTAGTTATAGATATACATTATTCGAAATTAAATGAAGGTAACATGACAGGCCATTTCATAGAAAGATCCTTTGGCGTGTTGAAAAAGTTATTAATTACTGTGCTACTAGTTGGTAATGTCCCAATGACAACCCACATTCTCTTCGACGTTGAAGCACCGACCGATCCTTTTACTATACCTTTAAATCATAAGTAGCATTCTATATTTAGACCTTTAGACGGTTAACTAGTCATAACTCATAAAGATATATATATATATCGTCATACATATACACTTGAGTTTGAGCAACACAGCTATTACTTTTATCGATTGACATGACTTAAAAAGATGTTTTGCAACAAACTCGACAAGTTTTTATTATTCAACAACGAATAACCAAGTACGGTCGTGTAAATAGGCCCTAGGGACAGGTTCCAACATTGAGGGTTTGAGAATTTAGAATATAAAAACTGAGAACCGTAAGTTATAGTATTTGTCCAGGTCTTATATACGAACATAAGCCAGATCCTAAACGACATTGTTTCTGTTAATTTCTGTTATGATTGATACTCGCTACCGAGCCAAAATAGATACCAATGCCGGTTTTTGGGCTAGTGATTGCATTGACCGCAACTTCCTTCACTTGCGGCAGTTTTTAGTGGCAGTCTAAAATAGACCAAAGTTCAGTAAACAGCTACCTTTTTCTATACGCATGTTTGACAGAAACATTAAGTAGTTTCGCATTGAAAATACTATCACCAATATGTTCCACACTTCCACTTTTTTTGCGTGTTCTAAATTAGGGTCATACAAAGAATATCTATGTTAGAAACATTTATGACAAGTCAAACAAATAAAAGAAATTCGTATGAAATATGGTTGAATGAAGTGCGCTTAAAATATAAAAAATAATTACAACTTCTAAGTTTACTTTATTTATGTAATGTAAAAAGATTACTATATCAATAATATAGTCTTTATAATACTATTGGTCAACTAATTATTAATAGATATCTTATTGACAAAAAAAATTGTTACAGAATAAATACTTAAATAGAGGTTTTGACCACTTACCCCATAACCAATACATTCATTTTATAACATCGACAGTTATGTTTATTATATGAAAGACTGCAAAGCATATTGGTAAGTTCTATATCTTGGTCGATGGAATATTGCTCTATAACTTATCGTACACAATTGCAATATGGGCTGCTCATATACGATTGATGAGATATTGATAATTTGATATACCACTTTGAAGTAACAAGTACAAAATTAAAATATTAGTAACAAATTAGATCACGTTATTTGACTATAGAATAATATTGTAACCATTTAAGTAGTCTTCTAACTCCGTAATTCTAGGAGCTCTTCAGATGAAAATGAAACAAGAATGACGTCAAAATAATGAAAATTTAGGAACCTTTGAAAGGCAACCTAATATCCTTTATTCGTTATAAAAAAAAAGTAAACAAAGTGTAATTTCACAAGTTTGACCACGAGTTAACAGTTGAAAATGTTTACTAGAGGACAAATTTCCAGGAAAAGTACCATGATACACACAAAAATTTTCAATTTGGTAACCCGACAGTTTTGACAAAAGAATGCTACTCATATTAATTTGATAGATGCATTTTTTTATTATTATTTTTTTCTCAAAGTTTTCACGTAGTTTTACAAGTATATTATACCAGCTGATCAAATGATTTAAATAACCGAACCGAACAAAACACCGAATTTGAATTCGCTTCAGCTTTCGTGTTTACTCGAATAACCTGAATTACATGATTTATATTTTTTTTCATTTAATTATATAGATTTTTAGCCGAAAAAAATCAATCATAAAAACTGTTATACTAGTAAAGAGTTTTAATATTTTTTTATATAAATATATGAAAAAGTATATGTGTTTTTTATTCGGTTTTCGGTTCGGTTGAAGTTTCCTTTCCCGTAAGTATTACCTGATTTGTGAACACCTTAGAGTTAAGTTAACGAAAAGGGACCTATACGAACTATTTTTATTACCAGTTGTCCAAACCAAATAATAGTAAAATTTATTAGAGACCAACCCTAAGAAGAAATATTCACCTACTCAAAATTGATATTTTTGGTTCGGATGAAACAGGGAGAAACGAAACATTTGATAGCATTGACCCATTGTAATACAAAATAATCAAATATAATACAAAATTACAAAGATCAATAACTAATTTGATCGAGATCAATTTAGACGTAGCAACATTCTCTCAAACTATCAGACTGTATGGTTATCATATTATTAGCAAGAATCAAGTGATTACTAATAACATGCTAGGGGTGAAAATGAGCTGCGAGCCAAGCACGAGCTTGTCATAGTTCGAGCTCGCTTCATTTCAAGCCCTAATTTTTAAGCTCAAGTTCGGCTCGTGCTATGTTATATAGGTTCGGGCTCGGCTCGAGCGCTGCTCGTTTATACGATTTTAAAATAAAAAATTAAAGTTTGGCTCGAGCTCGGCTCGTAATAAATCTATTTCGATCTCGTTAATAAGCTTGCCGATATATAATACAAATACATAATGTTTTATATATGTTTAATACTTAAAGCATCCTAGTATCATTTAGGCTCGCGAGCCCAATCGGGCATTGTATATATGTAAAGCTCGAGTTCGAGCGCGATTAATAATAAATGAGCTGCAACTTAGGCTTTAGGTTTAGTTCAAGCTCGTTTAAGCTCAGCTCGTTCAAGCTTTGTACCGACTGATCTCGAGCTTTCTACAAATGACTCGGCTTATTTCCACCATAGACATTTGGGTCATTCAAAAAGCTAGAACATATGATTTGGACAATAATATAACGTTGTATAGTTCATAAATTTGCTACCAGCTGACCGCCAAGATAACAAACGAAAGTGCATGTGAAAAAGCGCGTACTAGCTCTCGCCCCCATTGACTTTCAATATATTTGACATTTTCAAACAGCTGTTGGATTGGCCTATATATATCCACCAATGATACTACCAACCTCATTACTCATTAAACTTATTCTCATATCAACTATTACTTGCACCACAATCAACCTAAACTCTAAGAATTCACGTGTCACCGATATGTCGATCTCCGTTCACAGCCATGTCCTTCCGTTGTTTCTCATCGTGTTCGTCCTATTTTCAGGGTCTCTTTTCGCGAGACCGCTCACTGAGCCAAAGCTAAACCTAGCTTTGCCAGAAAAAGACAGCTTGGATTCGGATGGTGTCGAAGGCAAGAACCAAAAGGTTCCGTGTGCAATGAGTTCTTCAAACGATGAAGTTCGGTTGTTGAAGAGATTTGAAGCTGGAAATTATGAAAGTTTGTTTTTGAGCTCTCTTCCGAAAGGATCACCCGTGCCGCCATCTGGACCGAGCAAGAGGACAAACGGCTTCAACAACTAATTAATGATCAAAAGGTTATTTGTTACAATAAGATTGGAAGTGTTACAGAAATACATGTAAGTAGGAATATATACTTATATATAGAAATATAGATGTGTAAAATGCAACTGATATCAAGCGACTTTCATTCGTTATTCGTCAACTTTGTTGAGATGTCTTGAATTCGTTTGTTCATTTTCTTTCGTTAGAAAAAAAAGTGTACATATAATTATTTTGTTTGAAATACAGCAACCTTGGATGTTTTGATGAGAGCTATAAATGGAAATATATGATTCTTCAGTAAATTGGATTCTTGCAAACTTTTATTTATTTATCTGACAATCTTGTGAAAAATGTCATTGCGTTGGAATTGAAGTTGCAAAAAACTATGAACATAAGATTGATCATGGGTTCGGGAAAATGCAGAAAATTCTGATATCGAAATATGTTCGATTCATGCATAAGATCATCCGATTATTGCAATTTTCGCAATACTCGTAGCAGATGATCAATTTTGACAGACTGAATAAATGTTTTCTCATTAATGTATGTGTTCATTATTTTTGCTACGTCACGTAACAGAATTATAGACTCTAGAGTGTGTTTGTAGTATCATAAAACTTGGACCACATGCATCAAGGAATGACATATTCTCGATCTCGTTAATGATTGCTCAATAATGTAGTTAAAGCTGTTTAGCGTGTTTGAATTTAGGAACACATAATTTAGTTATACATGTTTAGCGTGTTTGAATTTTGTATCACGGTATTGTTAAATTAGAAGCTAGGTGTTCTTCTAAAGATTAGCTTAGATTCTGGTTCATTATTTATTAGTTAGATCGGTACGTGAGTCACGTTTGACATCATAAAGTTTGATTAGGTTGTTAAAGCGTCGTTTATAAAATTTTATTGTTGACTTATTCATTTCAACAAGATGATTGCATCATTAAGAAATTGGTCAACCGTTGAGACCCTTAAGTTTTGTAAAGGGCAAAAGGTTACTATTTGAGCACATACAAAATTAATAGAGTGATGCATAATAGGCCAATAGGGTCATGTTAAACCTTAATTTGAATGAAGACAAAAATACATCATAGGTCTTTAAACTTTTTAGAAAGTATCGCCCGGACCTCAAACTTGAGAAAACATCACCTTGCGTCCAAAACTTGGGTTTTTGAGGTCGATTGTGTCCCTTGACCTGTTTGATCTCGGTCAACGCACAATTTTAGTTATATATTTAAGGGTATAATAGGCAACTCAAACTTGAGAAAACATCACCTTGCGTCCAAAACTTGGGTTTTTGAGGCCGATTGTGTCCCTTGACCCGTTTGATCTCGGTCAACGCACAATTTTAGTTATATATTTAAGGGTATAATAGGCAACTCACTTTTATAACTACACCTTGCACACCATAAAAAATGGCCCTGATTTTGAACATAACTTGAAAAGCTATGTTTAAAATTTTTCCATTTAAAACCCTCAGGTTATAGATGTACTTTATTCGATTGATATTAAATGAAACATGATAGGCTGTTTCATACTATAGGAAGATCCTTGTACGTGTTGAAAAGGTTATTAATTGCTGTGCTACTAGTCCCAGTGACACCATTCTCTTCGACGTGGAAGCACCGACCGATCCTTTTACTATACCTTTAAATTATACTAGCAGCATTCTATATTTAGACATTTGGACGGTTAACTAAGTCATAACTCATAAGATATCGTTTGTACTTGTACACACTTGAGCAAGACAACTATCATTTATTTTTATCGATTGACATGAGTTAAAAGATGTGTTATGCATCAAACTCGACAAGTTTTTATCATTCAACAACGAATAACCAAGTACGGTCGTGTAAATAGGCCCTAACGATAGGTTGCAACATTGAGGGTTTGAGAATCGAGAATATAAAAACTAAGAACCGTAAGGTATAGTATTGTACGTCCAGGTCTTATATAAGAACGTAAGCCAGACTTAATCCTAAACGACATTGTTTCTGTTAATTTTTGTTATGATTGATATACTCGCTACCGAGCCAAAATAGATACCAATGCCGGTTTTTGGGCTAGTGATTGCATTGATCGCAGCTTCCTTCACTTGCGCGCGGCAGTTTTTAGTGGCGGTCTAAAATAGACCAAAGTTCAGTAAACTGCTACCTTTTTCTATACGCATGTTTGACAGAAACCTCAAGTAGTTTGCATAGAAAATACTATCACCAATATGTTCCACACTTTCACTTTTTTTGCGTGTTCTAAATTAGGGTCATACAAAGAATATCTATGCTAGAAACATTTATGACAAGTCAAACAAATAAAAGAAATTCGTATGAAATGGTTGAATGAAGTTCGCTTAAAATATAAAAAAATAATTACAACTTCTAAGTTTACTTTGTTTATGTAATGTAAATTTTTTTTATAATACTATTAGTCAACTAATTATTAATAGATATCTTATTGACCAAAAAAATTGTTACAGAATACTTGCAAGTAGTAATAAAATAGAAGTTTTGACCACTTACCCCATCACCAATACATTCATTTTATAACATCGACAGTTATGGTTATAAGAAATTTAACAGTACATCTATTTGTGCGTGTGCCTCTATAATTTATCGTACACAATTGCAATATGCATATACGATTGATGAGATACTGATATACCACTTTAAAGTAACAAGTACAAAATTAAATATTATGGAGTAGCGAACTTGATCACGTTATTTGACTGTAGAATAATGTAACCATGTATGTAGAGTCTTCCAACTCCGTAATTCTAGGAGCTCTTTAGATGAAAATTTAGCATGCATGATGTCAGAATAATGAAACTTTAGGAGTGCGACCTTTATGGTAAGGACAAAACTAACAATAAGCCGTAAACTGTAAACTGTAAGCTGTAATTTTTAAACCACAAAGCTGTTAACTTGAGCTATAAGTTTTATCTATAATTATAAACAAATGTAAAAAAAGATAAAAATAATAAACTCATTTTACTAATAAGAATCGTAGTGCTTAAAGAGAACATACTTGTAACACTCATTGACGACATGCATTATATAATGGTGTAGCAATTGTATTCGTTTAATCTCATTTGATATTCATTGAGAGACCATTTTCAGTTTCCATGGCCACGAGCATCGTAAAGTACATCAATTGTTATGTAATTTGGATGCTACTCGATCATACTAAGTATCACATCTTCTTCATCACTACTACGAATGTAATTATACAAAACAAATGTGGCCATAATAACATCAATTTGAGTTTGCACGCTAAACTGGACATTTTACCAAGTATTTTTCGCCGTTTCTTTAAAATTCCAAATAAGCTCTCAATATATATCACTGTGGTTAATCATATCCAATAACAAATTAATAAATTGTAGTTTTAACATAGTGTTATCCAATATTATTATTATTATTATTATTATTATTATTATTATTATTATTATTATTATTATTATTATAAACATAACTTTATTAGAAAAATTAATAAGATATTATTATTATTATTATTATTATTATTATTATTATTATTATTATTATAGTTTTGTTTGTATGCATAAATATCATTAATCATATTTAATTTTAAAAAGATTGTAAAATAGTTGAAAGATATATTAGTAATATAAAATTTTAACAGTTTTAAAATATTTTAAAAGCTTCAAAAATTAGCTTTTCATTTAAGAGCTACTTATTTAAAATAAAAGCTTGAAATTGATGTATCAAAACGAAACTATTTATTTTAAAATAAATTATTTTATAACAAAAAGCGAACAACTAAAAAAAAGAGAAAAAAAGGCCTCTGCCAAATAACCCCTTAGTAAACGAATAGTTTAAGGGTTGTGTTATTTAGACCCTCCCTATGGGTCAACCGTACAAACCACGAAGCACACAGTACAATATCGCGATGCACACAATACAACCGTCTAATGCGTGCAATGATTGAAAACTCCCTATGGGGTTCCGTATAAACTGCCCATAGTTTAATTATACTATATATATAAACCCCAGGAAGTGGGTGAGGCATAATTGTGGTTTAAGAAATTAATTACATAAAACTAATTACAGAATCTGTGGCCTATATTGATGGAGTTACTGTTATAAGCACTGTTGCTTAGCTAATTACAAAATATATGTGGTGTATATTGATGGAGGTAGCTGTTATAACAACTGTTCATGGACTAATCTCCCAAAAGCCTAATGTAGCAGCAATACATGTAATGGTCCATTTGGTGTTTTTCCTCTGCAATTTTACAATCTCCACAGCCTAAACCCTAGAACCTTCCTTCCCCATTGATACACACGATTTGCTAGAACCTTCTCCCCCATTCAGACACACAAACCATATAAAAAACCCTACGAGTAAACTCATCCCTCATCTTTTGCACACTGCCAAAAAATCAGATCCCCCTCTCTCACAAAAACCTAAATCCATCTTTCTTATCTGTTACACATAATCCAATTACAAACCCTATTCCACTAACCCAAATTAACAACCTTCCATTTTCTATTTTGCCTAAAACGTCAGCGCCGGTTCCATTTTTTTTCCGATATTGTCAATGCCAATTGAAGAAAAACCTAATTGGTTGCTATGATGATGGAGAAACTTCTGATGGACTGGTAACTATTTTTTTAATTATAATTTTGATATGTTTTATGGTATTGAAATTCTTTATTTTGATATGAGTTTGGTTTTTTTTTTTTTTTTTTTTTTTTTTTTTTTTTTTTTTTTTTTTTTTTTTTTTTTTGGATTAACTGATTAAGTTTGATGTGGGTATGGTATATGTTGGTTCTTTATGGTTAACATGAAGCATGAAAGGTTTATTGAAAAGTATGTGTTCACTAGAGGCACGAACACTGTATTTGGTATGAGCTTATTATGGTTTACCGGAGTTATGATAGAGGCACGAACACGGTATTTATAAAGGGCTGGCAGGAAAAGAGAAAATAATTAGAAAGATGTAATGGTAAACTGGTTTTTCTGTTGTAATTTAGTATAACGCAACTGATAATGACAATATAATGGTTTCTTATTTATGCAGGAAATGAGTAATTATGTTAAGATGGGCATAAATCAATATTGAAAACACATTGGATTTCTTCCAAGGAAATTCGCTGTTTGCCACAGAAGAAAAGGTATAACTTATGTTTTTTAACTGCCATTAGTAGTTATTGAATTGACGTGTCTGATATGCTTCGTTTATGATTACAAGTAAAAAAAATAAATAAATAAATTAAAAAAAAATTAAAAACTAATTCTTTAGTAGTGTTTGTTTAAGCTTAGTTGGGTTTGCAAATTGCGTAATCTCGGGTACATTTCTTATAAATATATGGTGTAGTTTTTTAAGGTATTTTTGGATACCAAGTAGGTGTGGAGCGTGTGGTGGTGTTTTCGGAGACTAAGATGTTTGTGTTAAAATGGTTATCAAGAAGTTTAGTTGGTTAATAACGATGAATTTGTTGTTTTGATTTAAACCTTAAACAATGTGTTTACTAACGCGTTTTTTAGTTGAGGATCATTAATCACACGAATAATAGTTGTTCTTTATGACAGCTACATTATTGATGTTTTGGTTCCTTTCTAAATGCACATGTCTCTTCTACTTAGTTGCGTTTGTAGAGATGTATAAACTGATTAGGGGTACTTTAATAATTGGTGCATGTACTCCATTAATATGGGCCACCTAATCAGCTCCATTAATGGGTGCTTTGGATCAGCTTATAAGCAGAAGGTTGCATCTTATATGTTCAGTGCCGTCTCTACGTTTGTGGAGGCCCAGTGCGAAATTAGAAAAATGAGGCCCAAAAATAAAAGTTCACCAATTTTTAAAAAATAGATACAATTTGACTGGCGCGAAATTACAAAAACGAGGTCCCCAAATGGAAGTTCTACAATCTTTTTAACGGATGCAATTAGAACTAATTATGTAAATAACGCTACTCTCCTAGCATTTCTTGTTGCAAATTCTTCAATCAATTCTCTGTAGTCGATCAATTGTCTTCAACATGTCTTGCTCAATTGATATCATTGCTAGTACGTTCAGCCTTTCCTGCGACGTTGTAGAACGTAAGTAATTTTTCATCAACTTTAATTTAGAAAAACTTCTTTCAGCTGAAGCAAGAGTGACAGGAATAGTTAATAAAATTTTATAGGCAAAAGTTGTGTTAGGAAAACAATCCAAATGTTTAATCGATTCTAAAATACCAACTGGTCCCATTTTTTCTTTAGGCATCGAGTGAACTAGCAATTTCAACTCCACATATAAGTCGGTTCCATCAATATCATATACCTCATCGTGTTTTAGCGCAGCCTCAAGACGTAGGCAACAAGATTTTCAACCATTATCTTCTAATGACCGCAACTTGTCAAAAGTAAACAAAAAGCCAAAAGTTTTTTCATACTCTTGATATTGCTCAAACCTACTATTAAGTGAAACAATTGCTTGGTCAACAACACATAGGAAATAGTTTGTCTACATAGGAAATAGTTTGTCTTACAAGATTCCTCAAGAGATTATGGAACACTTGATGACGCATCAATTAAAACAACTAACTTTTTTCTCTCTTTTTTACTTCTGTGATGATTGATGAACGTAAACCACCACCGGATAGAAAGCTAAAAAAAAGAGGCAAAAGGAGAGTAACTGATATGGGTGACGTTATAATTTTCTTGTAGATTTTTTGGTAAATAAATATGATAGAGATTTAACATTTGTTATATGGACTTTACTCAACAGCCCATATTGCCAAGAACATAAAATAGGTCCTTCTTTTTTAAAATTAATTATCATTCTATTTATACAACTAAAATTTTAAAATAAAAAAGTTTACATACACATATATTGATGTGTGTATATATAGATTGTATATAAAATTTGAGGCCCTTGAAATTTGGAGGCCCTGTGCGACAGCACACCTTGCACACCCTCATATACGCCTCTGGTTCTTGGTCATATATATATTTCCAATCCCACATTGGCCAGGAATAAAAACTTATGTTATTTATATACTGTTTGTGTATTGATGTTGATAAGTTGAGATAAGTGTCTGTGTTAGTTGTCGCTTGCGCCACTTCTGTGTTATAAATACACCACAAATAAAAGTAGTACAATAAATAACACAGGATTAGCGTATTGGACAGCTAATCTGTACGAATTCTCAATTTTTTAGGACCCCAACCTGAACAATCCACAACCCTATCTAACTAATCATAATAACCGTAACCTGGACGCGACGCCGTTTATTTATATGGGTTGGCGGGATTAAACAAGTTGAAAGAGTTAGCAAGTCAACCCTTTGATCCAGTATATATTTAATCTAAGAAACAAGTTAAAAAGTATCATATTACACTGGTTAAACAAGTTTAACGGGTTTGTGGGTTGACATGTTAAGCCCATTTAACCCGTATTGGTGGTTGACCTATTTAACCTAAAACCAACTCGAACAAAGCCGGTTTAATAAATAGGTTAAGAGGGTCAATCCGAACACAAACTGAAAGACCCAATACTTACCCATTTTGCCCATATAAGCTTAGCTAAACACTTAGTTTAGGCTTATTTAACACATATGAGCTAGTAAAGCTTACAAACCCATTATATAAGCTTACCAAAACACCCTCAATAGCTTTGAATGATAGATGTTTTTTTATATATAAAGCTGATAGACGTTATATAAGTATGAAACTTAATATCTAACAAGATGAGAATTTTGTGTTAGGAATCTGGTTGTGGTGCGCGGTTAATGACTACTCGTTATTCATGTGACTGAAAAAAACGACTAAGTCGACTATCATGACAAAACATAACAACTTAGTCATTGTTGAATGGTATGCTGCTTGTTTAAACAGCTTAGATGTTTGAACATGTGGTAGCATATTCGGGAAAAAAAGGATCATGATTTAACTAACAGACTTGAGCTAATTTCTATGATGGTTTTACAAAGTCGGTACAGACCATTAGTAGTGTGTTTTCATGTAAATGCAATAGTTAGATAATCCCCTCCAAAATGCTTATTGGTCCCAGAATAAACACACGTAAAGTGTTTGGATGTGTTCATTTTGCTAAGGGCGTTTGGGATTGCTTATTTCTAAGTGCTTATCTACTTGAAAATTAGCAAGTACCAAGTGTTTAATTTATGTTAGGTTAAACTAAGAACAATAACATTTCTGCAAACATCACGAAAAGTTGGGTTTGACCGACAACCTATATATTAATAACTACTTGTAACATGCACTTATCAAGGCAATGACCACATATTGCACAAATTTATTCCTTGCAATCCCACTCTCTGACATCAAACCAAAAAAGTATTCATAGTAACACTCCTTTAGCCTAAACTCATGGATCATTCGCGCGCAACCACCACCACTTGCTTCCCAACATTGTTTCCAGAAAACAGACCAATCAAAGCCGCGGGTGCATTCTCTAGCCCTTCTACAATGTCTTCTATGTAATTTATCGTCCCTTGTTTAATAAGGGGTATAATCATTTCTAGATACTTTGGGTACTTGTGATAGTGATCAGACACAATGAACCCTTGCATTCGCACACGTTTTGTTATCAGGGTTAAAAGGTTACGCACCCCCTCCCCTTGCTCCAAATTGTATTGTGAGATCATCCCGCAAACTGATATTCGGCCATTTAGTCTCATGTTCAACAGTACTGCATCCAACATCTTTCCACCAACGTTCTCAAAGTAAATATCAATTCCTTCGGGGAAGTACCTGAAACATTAAATACAAGATCCGTCTCAAAAAACTGGCGGTGCTAATTTCAACATATTTATATGGATCAAAGTGGTCAAATGTTACAATGAAAAAATAATAATGGTAATACTAATTAAACGCGTCAAATAGTCAAACACATTAAAAGTTCGCATAACGAGTAATCAAACACTTGCAATGCTGCAGCATCTTTATAATATAAAAACCTCGTAGAAATTGCCAAAAAACTGTTTGAAAGGTCAACCCAACCTGACCTGTTTTGACCCACACTCAAAAACTACATCTTTTGGCCTAAACCTGTGTTGACCCATTACCCGACTCGCTAGTTTATCTACTGCAACAAATAACTAATATGATAATGATTATGCTTTAATTTGGGTGATAACTATGGATCAAACAAACCTCTTCAGAACCGCATCCAGATCTTGCTCTTCCTTGTAATTAAAAGCTTCATCAAATCCAAATTTGTTCTTCAGCAAATCAACCTTGGGTGATAAAGCACACATAAAAACGAATCAAGACAAAAGAAAACGATAATTTTCAGGTTTGAAACATTAGGACGAAAACTTAACGTGTCTGTGTGATACAGCGCCAAGCAGAAAACGGAATCATAAGCTCACGTAACTAATTTTTATAGTGGAGATAAATTAACATATGCCCATTAATTAATCATAGTATAAAGTATGCTAAAATTTCAAAAGCACGAACCTTTTCCTTTGTACCAGCACTCCCAACGACATAGCATCCTGACAGCTTAGCAAACTGCCCAACCAGCTGCCCAACTGCACCAGAAGCAGCCGAAACAAAGACATACTCTCCTTTCTTTGGAGCACAGATATCATAGAAACCAATATAAGCAGTCATGCCAGGCATACCTAGATAAACATCAAAAGAAAAAGAAAAAAAATCAGAAGTTAAACACAAGGTCATAAACCAACCTCTTCTATACTTCTACGTTTAGAACAGTCGTTTGAAGTAAACAAATTTTACTAAAAAATACTCTTCAATGATGAAAAAGTATGACAATCTCATAAACCAAAGACAATTTAATCAATTATTCGAGACTTGCAGAATCTTATGCACTGAATGCTGTTTATTAAGACCTGTCCCGATCTGTCTGTTTGGGTACAGATAGACAATATTCATTATATGAGATATCATAGTTCAGACCATCCTTTATACCATTAACATTAATTTCTTATTTTATCTGAAAATGCACATTATTAAGAATTCCCCTGCAGAAATCATACCGAGAATTCCTGTATAATAAGAAAGAGGCACATCTGTATGTTCGATCTTGAATAGACCCTCAGGAGCATTGATAATGCTGTACTCCTCCCATCCTGTAAATCCCCAAATCAGGTCGCCTTTCTTAAAGTTTGCATGCCCAGATTCAAGAACCTTAGCTACTCCATATCCTGTTATAGGCTGCAAGGTAGCAAAGATTAAATCAGATACAGCTTCCACAATAGTAACTAATTTGACCAAATGTCAATACATTATCTCCAATTTTGAAACGTAAGCAGTAATAAATACATGTAACTCATATACGTACGTGTTTTATGTATCAACTATGCAAACTCCCAATTTCAAAACAGTAGACACTCTATACAAAAAAGAGGGTTTAGGGTAAACATTTGGCTCAAGGATCACTGTTAGGAAGTCGGGTTTTAGCTTTTGGTGTGATAACTGTTACTGGTTTTAGCTTTGACTTTTTAAGCCCATTAGCATTTACCCTTGACAGTTTAATAATGATTTCAAAAGACCTATTTGAAAGGCTACAGCAATTGAGCAGAAGGGCTGACCAAATAGACATCCATAGGTGGTTCTACACAAACAGTTACAAGCCAGCTATAGCAAACCAGTTAGGGCACTACAAAGATGAAATGAAATGCGCTCATAAAGTCATAAGATGGCGTCCTTCCATACAATCTAATGTAAGGTCCTTAGGCATATACTACTCAGTTAATTTCTCAACACCACTTCTAGGAAAGTCGATCGTAATTCACCTCCGTCGGTTTAAAGACCTCTGCTTTGTACAAATGTCCTAGTCTAAAGATGCATTTGAATATCCAAGTTCACAGTACCACGCCAACCTTCTATAGTATAACGACAAGATTCACAAAATGCATGTAAGCAACCATTTCCGTCATTGTGTAATATTTCTACACCAACTTTACATGATTATTAGTGACAATACGATATGCACTTCATATAGACAATCAAATCAAATTAAAATCAGTACTTATCTACGTACCAACAGTAAGTTTAAGTCGATGACTAGTTGACTACAATCACAATTTATGTAGAACCAATTAAAGATAAAGTACATATGTGTACCACTAGGACACTGGTCCAGTGGATGGGGCTTTCATTCTTGAGTCAATAGACTTGGGTTCGAATCCCATCTGTTGCACTATGCTCCCAGATAGGTACCCACCTCTGCAAAACCTATGAGCTCACTGGAGAGACTTTGTGGATAAGAGTCCGAGTGTCTCGGCTCACTCCAGTTGGTGCCCCACTAGGCCAGGAGAGTTGCCCGGAGCTATTCCTTGTGGGGTGGACAATGGCTGGTGCCAAAAGGTACCCGGGGTCAGGGTGTTCCCGCCAATCTACACCTTTTGTGGATAAAGTACATATGTGTTTGCCAAAATTCTAACCATATGTGACTATACAAAAAAGAGTCACATAAACTAACATTCAGTATATGTTAGTTTTATTTAGTAAAATCAACATAATTACATGATGCCTTATTGTTAACCTCAACTGATCCAAAGTATTAATTCATTTTCACTACTTTAACTAACAGTCGGTCCTGTATTTCTTCAAGCAATTATATGCATAAATTATTTAAACATAGTTTCTTATAAATAATGGATTTTTGCCATTCACTCTGGTATGGGGGCTTAAAGATTTTTCAGTGGAAACCCAAGCTCAGCTCAAACCCCACAAGCTGCAGCAACTTTGGGCGCCTATTTCCCTGTCCAAACGTCCTTATGGGGCCAAGTAAAAGAGGGCTTCTAAGAAATATGTCATGCGTTCAATACCAACTCCCTCGGTTCAGAGGAAAAACAACTACTCTTTACTCGAGATCAGGGGCAGAGCTAGTAGGGTGACTAGCGGGTGCTGATCAGCCACCATAATCAACCCACTTCATTCATTAGACCACAAGCCACTTTCCTACTAGTTTTTTTTACATTCATTCCCCTTTATTCTATATACATGTCTACAAAATTCATATATGAACAACTTAAATAATAAAAGACAACATTATAGATTATTTTTTGAAGATTCTTAAAAAGTACACCTTAGTGAAGAGTTAGTTTAGGCCTTTATAATAGGGTTTAGCATCTAAAGTTATGAAATAATGAAAAAACTTTATAACACCCAAATAGCTAAATATTCTATTACAACAAAAACATATCCCTAACACAAATATAAAATATTACAATTGCATATTAACAATATATGTTTTATACATACCGAGCCAGGAGTAAAAGAGTCGACATAACTGCCTTCAGTTCTAGTCATACGCATACGCATGTAAGGATCACAAGACAAATAAAGATTCTTAACAAGTACACCATTAGAACAACCTTGTGGAAGCTTCAAGTTGATAGTTTCAGATGTTTTAAGGATCATGTCGGATTCCTTAGGAAACCCTACAACGTAGTCTTTTAATATTATTTGTTTGTTGCTCATCACTTGCTGTTCTTGTTCCATGATTTTGAAGTGGAATTGAAGAGGTGGAGTGGATTTAAAAGTGAGGTTCTGGAACAGCCTAGCTGCTAGGAGGATATATGTTTGTCAAAGTGTTTACATGTGCTTTGTCAACGTGTTGTATGTGCATGTGTTGTGACCACAAAGATAAAAAACATGTTTGGTACTTTTTTTTTTTTTTTTTTATAACGAGTAATTTTGGCTGACATCTTTATTTTTCAATGTCATGAATTCATTTTTGCTCTTATATTCATATTCTTCCGCGACATTAGTTTACTTTTATGTTGTTGTAATTCAACATTTTTTTTTATATGCTCGTAACATAATCTTGATTATGAGTTTTATTAAGATTTTATTTAATTACAAAATTGTAAAGTGTTTGTCTTAACGTTTTTGGGGCAATATAATGTAGTATTTGTTTTAACGTTTTTATTGGCCATTTCTATAAAAGACGGTCTATAATACTTATGCGAAAAGTAAAAGATTGTCATAGGTTGACTTTTCTTGTGTTGCAAATAATATACATATATATCAGTGATTTCCGCTAATAGAATCGTCATATATTGAGTTTCAAAATGTGAGTAAACATATGTTACATATGATTGCGACATCAATCTTAAGTATTTTGTTTTGTAAAGTATAGCTTTTGTTTAGTTTTATGTTTTGAACTCGACTTTTGTATTTGAAAGTTATGAAACATCTTATATTCTTATATTAGCTACCCGTAAATTTCATGAGCGTATAGGCTAGTTATCTATAAAACAAATATGAAAAATAGGTCAAGGAGAAAAATTCAAGAAGTAAACATATACAATTGGTCAAATTAGGCTTCTTTTCTTTTCTTAGCTAAGCGGGTGTTCGTTAAAGCTTATGTGTGAGTTTATGAACTTAAGAGTATTTGTTTCGGCTTATATAGCCGGCTTATTTGGTTTTGGGCTTATGTTTTATAAGCTCACTTTCTGTAACTTATTTTGAAACTTTTCAGCTTATGTAAGTTATTTAGGACCTAATAAACTTATATAAGCCGAAAAGTTTCAAAATAAGCAAAAAAAGTGAGTTTATTGAAGATAAGCTCAAAACCAAATAAGCCATAAGCCGGCTATAAGCCGAAACAAAACACTCCCTTATTTGATTTCACCTTATATCATTTTTTCGGCTTTTTCTTACATAAATTATTATAAATTGAAATAAAAAAATAACTCTCAATAACATGTAGATTGAAAAAAATTCATCGATGGCATACCAAAACCTTGTTATAACATGTCTATAAAAGTATGAATAAATAAGTCTAGCTTCATAATCCTCAAACTGTAAATAATCCTATGTCTAGTTTTCCTAATTCAACCAAAATCTATGCCATCTCAAAAACTATCAACCTTTAAGACCAAGATAAAATGGTGCACCCGTTTCCTTCAGCCATTGGTTTCCTTGAACAAACGCTCCAGCCGTGTACTGCATAGCCTCATTCACATCTGTAATCACCTTAAACCCTTTCCACTTAACCCTCATATCCACAACTGCACCAGGACCAGCATTTGCATACTCACCATAAAAACAAGTATCCAATGCAAACGTGCCTTGATATGGCAACCACCCCTCGGGCTGAATCAGATCATCAAGTAGGGATTCCATAACAATAGTCCTTGAATACATCCTCCATGGACGTCCTAAATAGCTCTTGACTTGAGACCGGACTGGAAACAGCGCTGCATCAGCCATAATATGACTGTTCTGGATAACTATACCGGTTGTTTCTGTGGCAAGCTTTCTTCCTTGAGCTGTGATTGTGATGGTTTGGCCGGGGTGTGGAAGCTTGCAGATGATTAAGCAGTTTTGGATGATGACTGCAGCGTCACCAAATATGAAATCAACTGTCCCTGATATGATACTGGTGCTGTAGAACTGGCGGTGAGTGTGAGTGTATAATGCGTCTTGGTAACCATCTATATGGACGTCGAAGTATGCTGATCTGTCTGATTTCGAATGGAGGGCCACTGCTTGACTCATCTCTGGCCCTGCGGCATTTCGGAACCCCATTGACTTTGCTATAAATCCATTTCCAATTGCAGCTGCAATAAGTAAAACATCACACTTAAGTAAAACTTATAATAGAAAAGATAAACTATTAGTACATGATTGAAACTAGGGTGGCTATTAAGGACCCCAACCTGAACAACCGAACACCTTATCTAACTAATCAGAATAAATTATTAGACATTTATGCAAGTGATGTAACTTTGTTTCGATTTCTTCTAGTTTCTTGCTAGCTATATATATATATAGTTTCTTGTAGTTTTTGCATTTTGCTAATTATTCATAAAGTTCAAAAAAGAAAAAAATTAAGTTTGTTAATACAATACTACAAGTATTAAGTAGCACTTACAAAAGGTTCCACTCTTGAACGTGGCCCAACCAGTCTTGTTGCTTCTGCTGCCTGTGACGATGGTCTTGGTGGCACCATCGCCATACATGAAGACGTTTACTTGATTTTTAGCCACGATTACATACTCTTCATAGATCCCTTCCTTCACATACACAACATATCTTCCCACATTGTCTTTAGGATATGCAGCCAACGCACTCATTATGGTATTGAACTGCCCGCTCCCATCCTTAGCCACCACTGCATGCGGTTTAAGTACCACATCACCACTTTCCAATAGTTTTTTATCATCCTCCGACATCCATGAGGGATACCCCTTTTCGTCAACTCCAAGAAGCTTTCGTCCCATGAATTTAGGTTTAGTCGTGATATTAAACTCTTCTAAGATCTTTGGCATGGAAGCTACAATTGACAATGCATTGGATGTAAGTTGGGTACTATTAAGAAGCAAAGTTTCCACCCTAGCCCTTAACTCGGGTTTGTTAAACCCATCCAAACAAGTCTCTTGATAGGCAACTACAGCGCTCAGCAAGTTCATGAGCTCTAGTTGCTTATCTTGAATACCGATATCAGTATAGATCTGATCTCCCACTATTCTAGATGACTCATGGAGCTCATCACTAGCATACTCCATGAGTTCCTTGCACTCATCTAGCCTCTGACTAGAATGAACATCACCGTCCTTAGCGGCAACTAAGGATATCCCTGCAACGTCCACGGCTACCTTAGTGGCTAGAATAGCCGCATTGAACACGTCTCCAAGGGATGCCGTGTCGTTCTGGGCCAACGGGGTCATGGTAACCTTGCACGCTTCTTTGTAATCAGTGAGGTTACATACGAAATCAGCAACCTTAGGTGTAACGTGTGAAGGCTTAGCGCCATGTTTGCAAACCAAAACAATGACACCAGCCACTAAGCCGACGGTGCAGACAATGATACCAGCCACTAAAAGAGCTCCTTTTAGCTTCTTATTCATGTTTGATTATAGATGAGATTGATGTGCATATATGCATGTAGGGTTGTTGAATTTATACAACATTGGATACAAAATCTATAGTTGTACGAATATATTATGGATCTTGTGAATCTTGATAGATTTTAAAATTTCATACAGTATATATGTCACGTATTTCTATATGCATGCATGATTTGTATCCTTGTTTTATGTCAAGTTACCAAAAGATGAGTCTTTCCCTTTTAATTAAAATTTTCGATGAGAAATGTTTTTCACTTTTATGTTTCTAAGATAAAATAACTTTATGGATGATGTCAGTATTATGTTTGAATTAAAATGAATGTTATCAAACTAACTCATATGAAAACTGTAAATTACATTTGTAATATTGCAGCAATATAAAAGCGGTAGCTGGTAATATTATAGATGTATGAAGTCAAATTGCTCACCAGTGGCGGAGCTAGAAAAAAAATTTTGGGAGGGCCGAAACAATTTTTGTTCCGGTAGAACAATAAATGAGAGGGCCGAAACAATTTTTTTTTCCGGAATAACATATGAAATCGCGAAAAAATACACTAACGGGCTTAGGCCTAGGGGGGCCGGGACCCTTCCCGGTCCCTTAAAGCTCCGCCCCTGTTGCTCACAGTCACAGTAACTTATAGTTATAACTTATAAGTGAGTTTGAGACAATGTCGATTTATTCATTACATTTATACCGTATAAAAATATACGCATAATCACTAAACATTATATATTTTTTTTCACCATATCATCATAAAAAGTAAATTTGCATCATACCAACTCGTGCGAATCTAGAAAAATATTTGCCAAATTAGAATTCTTAAAAAGATATTTTTCAGATTTTATTATAGTAAGTTTTATTTTTGATATCCCTTATGATATTTTTAGGATTTTGCCTTTTACCTAATGCTCTTAAGTTTCTTTTATTATATACTTTAGAATTTTCGGTTTTGCAAATTTGTTATTTAGTTTGTATGCATAATTAAAAAGTCTTGGAGGAGAATATATACCATATTATATTTACAAATAAATTGAAAAGAGAAACATGATATAAGCCAAATATATCATGAATTGAAATATAATTCATGAATAGGGTAATCCTATCAAATAATTTAGAAAAATAGGTAAATTAGTACGGAAGAAACCTATTTACGGGTTAGATTATGTCAAAAAGGAGAAAAAAAAAAATCGAAGATGTTAATAGTAAAAAAGTTCGTAATGCACGTATAAAATGTCTTAAAAATTATTAGAATATAATTACAAGCAAAATAAACCATTTCTGACGATTTTACGTGGTTAATAAAGAACATGTTCTGCATTTACCAAGTAAAGTCTTACGAGTATCATTTATGAGGTGTCTTCATAACTCATAAGCTATGAAAGCCAATACAGTACTATGCTTGTTTACATGTCTTTTTTTATAAAAATAATAATGATAATAATTCTTTGCAAGATCTATTTCTATAAAGTAACTAGCCAAGTTGGCATAAAACCATTAAGTTTGGTGATAATGCCAAAATGGCTTGTGAGTATCACTTAAAAAATGTTTCTAGTTCAATTCCTGCTAGATGCAAATACTTTTGAAGTTGTCAATGCCAACCTCTTGATAAAGAAAGGTTTTACTGATGTGAGTCTATGTATCAGTAGGTTCAAACTTTATGAATTAGTTGGCCAAAAGATGAAACACCGTGGTTAAAAAAAAATCATACAATTAGTTTCTAGTATATAGTAAGAACAGTTGGAATATATGTTGGTCCACCCACCATAACAACCATTGAAGAAACCTGAGTTTGGGCCAATTAGCAAAAGTGTCCATTCAATGTTCATAGCTTATACGCAAAATGTTTAGATGCTTTAAGTAACCATTCTGTATCTTGTGTAATAATGCATTTCAATCAAATGTTTATGAGTTCAACTCGTGACCAAAACAAATTTAATATAGACATGTGATGTGATGTATTGTGAGATGGTTAATTTATCTTTAAAAGATGCAAGCCATCAAATTCTTTTTCGCAGTTTTAATTAAATATCTAGACTATACTTTTGAAGAATCTACCAAACTAAAAAAAAACCCCACAAAAACTAGATAGTATTGCATCATGCAAGTGAGAATAAAAGAAAACTACAATCACTACACTTCTAAGGGCATCCACTATGAGAGGTTCATGAAAAGGTTTATAAAATATGAAGAGGTTTATAAATTTAGTCACTATAGTGAGATGAGGTTTATGATGACATGGAATGAAATAGGTCTAAGTTCTTAGACCTTTTCATTACAACTAAATACATGCAACTCATTTAATACCTCATCAAGTTATAAAGTTTTAACAAGTTTAAGCATAGTGATAATAGGTTTATAAATTGAGAAATTTATGAGCATATGACATGGAAATTATATAAACCTTTTCAAAAGGTTTACCATTGAAGATGCTCTAAGACAAACAAAAAATAAGGCAATTATCTTAAACAAACTTATCTTTAGAAAGCAATTAATTTGAAACTTCAAAATGCAAACTAATCAAAGAAACTATAACCAAAAAAAGTTTCTTTAGACAATATGTAAAGGGGATGTGGTTGTGATGTGATCATGTGGCACATCGGCGCCAATTTTTACCATCCAACTCTCATAGTAGTTAACAATCTTAACACCAAACATAGCATACATGCATACTACATTTAAACACAAATACTCCACAACACATTCATACACATAAAATCACAAAGTTTCATCTAGTGAAGCCGACCACCCCAAAAATCATTGATCACGCATGTTCATGTGTAAGTGTAACAAGAACAACGCGTCCTTCTATGACTTTTACGTGTGAACTCGGGGCTTTTGCCCGGTCTTACTATGATCTTTAGTTACTTTTTCCCTTAAATCCAATTTCCACATATAAAAGTTTGGAAAATATAAATGAATTGTATTATTAGACTTTTATGGTTGCTTTATGCATATGTACACCTAATTTGGTGTCTTTTTAAAAAGAGAAAAAAAAACTTTGATGTAACATAGTGGTGAGCACTTGCAAAGCAATGATGAGGACAGGAGGTAGCATCCAATTCATTATATATGTGGTGACCTTTCTTCATCAACTTGTGTACTATACAAACACCTAAATACGTATGGGCATCAAAAGAAAATTTTAATAGAGAAAGGATTATGTGTGGGTGTTATTTTTTGTTTTGATTATGCTAGTCAAAATCCGATCCTTTACAAAGTGGTGGGACATCAAATCCTGTTTCTTTATCTCATAGAAGACGAATTGGTCAATTACTAACACAAAATATATTATCATGTCACACGATTTCAAAAGTTAATAGTTAAAAAGAACTTTATGCTAACTAATGATTAAATTACAATTTTATGATACAAAATTGTAACGGTTTTGATTAATCTAGAAAATATTGTTCGTTATGTCCCACCTTATTCATGATCATCTAAACTCATGTTGTAATAGTTTCAAGAGTAAATTGCAAAAAATCATCCTTGTAGTTTGGTCAAATTGCAAAAGTAGTTCATAACTTTTTACAAGTGCAGACACACTCCTGTAGGGTGCTTATCGGGCGAAAACCGGACCGGACCGAGAAAAACTGGACCGAACCGAGACCGAATTCGGGAAAAAACCTAGACCGAGACCGGACCGAATGTGGTCGGTCCGGTCTCGGTCTGGTTCGGTCTCGGTCCAAATAGGCTAAATGTTCGGTTTTTAAGCCGGACCGGACCGAGACCGAAATTATGAAAAACCCTAGACCGAGACCGGACCGAATGTGGTCGGTCCGGTCTCGGTCCGGTCCATCCAGTCCGTTTGCTCACCCCTAGCTGAGCATCGGTCATAAACCGACCCGACCTGACCCGAACCGAGAAAACCGAGTACCGAAAACCATGAAAAACGCGAACCGAAACCGAACCGAATGTTTTCGGTTCGGTTCGGTTTTATCGGTCTAGGTGTATTTTGGTATGTTTTTGTCAGTTTTGGGCGGAACCGGACCGACCCGACCTGACCTAAAACCGAAATCATGTAAAACCTGAAACCGAAACCAAACCAACGGGCTGTCGGTCCAGTTCGATTTTTGTCGGTTCGGTTGGTTTCGTTGGTCTGGTTCGGTTTTGAATCTTCGGTGCTCAGCCCTTAACTCCTGTAGAGATCTTTGGGTTACGAATTTCGTTCTTAGCTAAACCAGAATAACTAAAGCCTTTGTCTTCTTCCCCTCTATAGCCAAAGGGTATTTTAGTCATTTACACTTATCCAGGGATTGAATTTGCAATGTAAAGTTCTCTACAAGGACGATTGATGCACTTTCGAAAAGATAAGGACTGAGATTATAATTTGGTTAAACCACAAGGATGATTTTTGCAAGTTACTCTAGTTTCAATGCTTTCATCAAATAACCCGACATCTTATGTCAATTAGAAATGTAGTCGGGCGTTATGGCACCTCCTAAAATGACTCGTATTCCTAAATGTGATTGCCATATCATCCTAAACGACATAAGAAACAACCAGGATATCATTTTGTAAGACACTACCAATTATCGAAATTGTTTGTTAATTATAAACCATTATCAAACTCATAGCTTTCTTAGACAAAGATAATATATTGCAAATTCACCGGCAGAAGTGTATTGTTGTTGCACCATTACAATCTTCTTACTATCTAAACATTGATGCATAAACACAACCACACTTATAGACTTATAGTCATTGCTTTTAGAAATACTCTCGATATCTCAAAATTATAATATATAGACACAAATCACACAATTTTAAAACCATGTATTCAATTTTCCCACCTTTTAAAAGTATTTTAATCAGTTATATTTAAAAGTTAACAATTATAAAGGTTCTCTAGTTTTAGTATGGCTTGAAAGTCTCAAAAGAGACCCACGTTCAAACATCGCTAGTTTTATCTTAGGATGGTTTGGAAAAGAATCCCAATACTATCATAAAAGTATTAGTTAAGTTGCATACATTATAACTGATAAGGATTTAAAACGTGCGTTTTTAAGGGGTCATTTAATCTCTAAACTCGTATATATTTGATCATTTATTGCCCTAAATCGTTTCTTTTCACATTTTAGGTACTTGGGACGTGAAAGTTGAAAACCGACGTGATTTTGGCTATTTGGGACAAGAAAACGACCAAGTCACGATTTCGTAAAAAAAAGGGGTTCTGATGGCGTCACATTTTATAACGTGACGCCGTCACTTGCATTTGGGCGTGAAGATTGGATGAGAATTATACAAGTGAAGGTTCAGATATTTGTGAAGATTTAGAAGCTGACGGTGTCACCATCAACAAATAGTCCATGACGGTGTCACTCATTAACAAGCGACGACGTCACAACGACGACTCAGCTACAAATGAATACAACGCGCCAATTAAAACAAGGACGTGACAATTTGACTAATTAATAAGAGATAACTAGGGAGTAAGGATAACTTAAGTGAACACATTTTTCTATCATAAGAGTTACCACAAATGTACTTTTACACATAATTAGTTTAATTTAGTTTTTATTAGTTTAATTGGTAGTTTAAAACACCCAGTCTTCAAACCCCGAGATATTTTACTTTGCTTTATAAAAAATTAAAAAATACAAAAAGAATCGTCCCTCACCTTTAGACCTATCTCGTCATACACTTCGGCCTTCACAACACTATTCCCTTAAAGAACGATCAATCCCCCGTGTCTTGCCTATACACTACTACACTACAACGATTAGGTACACTGACTAGGAGGATTGTAAAACTTCTTGAGGTTTATAATATTCGGATAAATAACAGAAAAATATGAGTGAATACAAGGATCCTTCTGCCTTTAACGGTTTATGAGCAATAAATTGTAAGCACTTCTGAAAATACACACGACTTGAGGGCCATGACCAATAAAAGGGTGTTTGTTTACACTTATTGAAGGTATTAGCTTATATAACAAAAGTAAGCCTAATTAAGTGTTTGTTTAAGCTTATATGTTTAGGCTTATGAGCTTAAATGACGGGGTTTTGATAAACCTAAAATTTGTTGCTAATGCTTTTAGTGCCCTTATTTAATGATCACACCTTTTAATATTCATATTCTTTATTATCATTCTAATTATTTAACTATGATAAGCTAAGTCAAATGCTTAGCAAAAGCTTACAAGCTCTTACATAACCTAATTATAACCCCAATTCGTAAACCTAACGAATTACAATAGCGCACACGTGATATTCCCCTTTCATTCCCACAGTATATTTACGCCTTACATTTACCCCAAAATCATTAAAACAAACAAACAAACACCTTCATTTCCACAAATAAAACACTCCTTTACTCTCCGTTAAATAAAAACAAAGAACATGTATCAGCAAGTTGACGATCATTTGATGTGCGAGAAATTATTAATGCTTTCTCTCTATTACTTTTTGGATAATGACAATCTTACCTTAGACTAATTAATTCATTCATTCTTTAAACTTTTTAATAACAATTTAAAAAGTTTAATATGATAAAATCGATTAAATTTCTCTATCTATAATACATATGAGAAAACATATTCGCTTAAAACTTAAAAAAACTTATAAACAAGTAATGATGTAAGACTAAAGTACTTATATACTTATAAAAGACAATACAATACATTATATATTTAATTATAATTCAAGCCATTAATTATCTTCACTCTCACTTAACAGTTAACACTCATATATATAAATAAATAAATGGCAATATGGCGCACACACAATTGTCGCTATTATACACCATCACCGTTATGCGGCGGTGATCGTCTAGTCTACATTTAATAGTGGACAATTAAAATGAGACATAATAATATTCTTTCCATAAAGTAGAGATCCAGAAATAGGTTCACGAATACCATCAATATCTACTGGAGAAGAAACAATAAAATAGATTCGAAAAAAACCAAAGAAATGTTGGATCTTCAAGTTTTTGGAATGCTCCAGATTCTACTTGAGCATCCAAATCTGGGTCAATACCAGCAAAAACATCTCACCTTCCTTTTTTGAACCCATTTGTAAAGATATAGACTACAAAATCGAAACAAGAAATTTACTATAAATAATAAATCTGGGTCAATACCAGCAAAAACATTTCACCTTCCTTTTTTTGAACCCGTTTTCAAAGATATAAACTACAAAGTCAAAATAAAAAATTTACTGTAAAGAATAAATCTGGGTCAATACCAGCAAAAACATCTCACCTTCCTTTTTTGAACCCGTTTGTAAAGATACAGACTACAAAGTCGAAATAGTAAGAAATTTACTGGTAAAGAAAACGTCGACTATTAATTTGAGACTAANTAATAAATCTGGGTCAATACCAGCAAAAACATTTCACCTTCCTTTTTTTGAACCCGTTTAAAGATATAAACTACAAAGTGAAAATAAGAAATTTACTGTAAAGAATAAATCTGGGTCAATACCAGCAAAAACATCTCACCTTCCTTTTTTGAACCCGTTTGTAAAGACACAGACTACAAAGTCAAAATATTAAATTTACGGTAAAGAAAACGTCGACTATTAATTTGAGACTAACGGAGTTAAGTTATAAAGTAGTAGGGACTAAGTTTTGACAATAGACATGACTTGAGGGCCACATTCCCCTTCATTTCCACGCTATATATTAATACACCAATCCCCAAACTCACAACACAAACAAACACATTCACACCTTCATTTCTACACACATAAAACACAAATCCAAACACCCCGTTAAAAAAAATTAAAGAAGATGTCGTGGCAAGCGTATGTTGACGATCACTTGATGTGCGAGATCGAAGGCAACCATCTCTCCGCCGCCGCCATCATCGGCCACGACGGCAGTATTTGGGCTCAGTCCGCCGCTTTTCCCGCGGTTTGACTTTCGTTGACTTTTTTTTTTAGTTTCCGATCTGACTTTAATTGATATCTAGTTGACCTAATTTGTGTTTGATTTAGAGGGTGTTTGGATTAGCTTATTACCCCGGCTTATCAGCTTATTTGAATTTGGAAAAAGCCAATAAGTTAACATTTTAGGGCTTATGAGCTTTTATTTATTTGAGTTTATGGACTTAAGTAAGTCCATAAGCTGAAGCTGGTATAAGCTCGTAAGGCGTAAAATGTTAGCTTATCGGCTTTTCCAAACTCGAATAAGCTCATAAGTAATCTAAAATGTAAATATGACGTCAGCATTTGAATTATTTGATGGATGTGAAATTGATTTATGAGATGTTTGATTTGATGTTGTTGTCATTCTAAGAGGGTGTTTGGATTAGCTTATTACCCCGGCTTATCAGCTTATTTGAATTTGGAAAAGCCAATAAGTTAACATTTTAGGGCTTATGAGCTTATTTGTTTGAGTTTATGGACTTAAGTAAGTCCATAAGCTGAAGATGGTATAAGCTCGTAAGCGGTAAAATGTTAGCTTATGGGCTTTTCCAAACTCAAATAAGCTCATAAGCCGGGGTAATAAGCTAATCCAAACACCCTCTTAGAATCTAAAATGTAAATATGACGTCAGCATTTGAATTATTAGTAGATGAAATTAGGTGTAGAAGTTTTAGATAAAGGGTTGTTTGTTTCGGCGTGTATAGCGAGCTTATGACTTATTTGGTTTTCGGCTTTTGTTTCGTAAGCTCACTTTTTGTGGCTTATTTTGTAACTTTATGGCTTATATAAGCTTATTATGTCCTAATAAGCTTATTTAAGGCGAAAAGTTTCAAAATAAGCCACAACAAATGAGCTTATGAAACATAAGCCGGAATATGTAAGCCGAAACAAACACCCCCTAATTAAAGTATGGTTGAAAATGTTGATGTTACTAGTATTTAGTTTGTTTGAAGAACGTGACATTGATAATTGTGAAGAGGTGTAATGTGTGATTTGTTTAGAAAATGTAATCGATTTTGGTAGAAGGTATTCGTAATATTAGACATGTATGAAGGTGAACTGGATCTTAAAAGCAGATTTATGTGAAGGAGATGAGAATGCGCGAATCAGATCTTAATATAATTAATCAAAATTTAATAAAATGTGGTTGAGTATTGGCAATACTGGATACATTCAAAGGTGGGCCACAATTTTTCTGTGGGTTGACGGGATACCGAAACTCACGTCGTACAGTGATGTTAAAATTTTCTTTATATAAAGGGATGTAAATGTTAGATTGGAAGGTTTTTTGAATAAGGTGGATATTTAGATTTTTAGGTAATTTGATTTGATTGATGATCATGTTTCGGTTTTCGTTGTATATATGGCAAAAACATATAGGTTTTTAAGCTATATTTGAGAATGTTTTTGTTGGTGAAATTTAGGAAAATATTGTTGAACTATTACTTTCGGAACTAGATGATCTAAAACCGTATTCATGTTCTAAGATTGGTTAGATTTCGTGTCATTATGAGCTGCTATTTATGTTAACAGAGAGAAAAAGGATATCTCATGGATAAGTTACATGAATGTTCTAACGAAGTACTGTAACGAATAACAACTTTTTGTCGGAAACGTGGTGCTATTGTTTGTATACGAAATAAAATATGTGACCAACGATGTTTTTTTTGGCTCTGTTAGAATTTAGAACGAGTCATGACTAATTAAGTGCGATCCTTGTTTTCTGCTTATGCATGTTATGCTAACGCCCCTTGTTGAACTAAGGTTCATATTTTGTGGCTAATGCTGCAGGTCAAGCCAGAGGAGATAACTGCTATCATGAATGACTTCAATGAACCTGGATCACTTGCACCAACTGGCTTATACCTTGGTGGGACCAAGTATATGGTTATTCAAGGCGAGGCAGGAGCTGTGATCCGAGGCAAAAAGGTAATGGATTGATTTTGTCTCTCACCTCATAATTAATGACAATGTACAAACACGTGGCTGGGTTTTAAATGCAACCGAGTGAATGCTTTTAGGGGGTGTTTAGATGTGTGTTCTTAAATTAATTTGTCAAGTTGACTAACTGGATCAGATACATAGTTATAAACTTATAAAAGATTAATAGAATGTGGAGCTCTAGAGATTGAGTTAACGTGCTTCCTGAAGTTGTTAGAATTACTCTTAATGGTATTGGGTGGTTGACACGTTTTGAACGTTGAAGGAAATATTATATATGGTATACAAGTATTTAAACTGAACCATATGATAAGTTGGTTTGATGTTATTGCTAGTATCAAATTGATTAGTCACCCATATTTAGATGGATACTCATAAGCGCAAGTAGGTTATGGTAACACTAGAAACTGATTATAGCGAATTGGAATTACAATGGTCACATTTAAAACGCTTATCCCAAAACCCATGAAATATGCTGACTTATCGGTTCTAAACCAGATGGTTTTGTGTCATGCTGTCATCACAACGCTCATTTACCATTCATCTTGGAACCATAGCTATACTCGATAACTATATCTAGTTCACAGTTTTAGTTCATAGCTCTTTTTCAGTTTTAATATACACATGTTTGAAAGTGCTCCCTGCTCACCACTTCGCCTCTTTTTAATTACATTTTTTTCTAAATCAAGCCTACATTTAAAGAATTTATACTTAAGACCTGCCATACAAGATTTCACTTGGCAAAAACTCTTGGCACCAACTGTTGCGACTGTATATCAACAAATTTAACCCGTTTTGTTCTGGTAACTTGCAGGGACCCGGAGGTGTTACTGTTAAGAAGACCGCAATGTCCTTGATCATTGGTGTCTATGATGAACCCATGACTCCAGGCCAATGCAACATGATTGTCGAAAGGCTTGGTGACTATCTCCTCGAACAGGGTTTTTAATATGCTTTCGTACGTTTTTATCCCTTTTAATTCAATTGATTTAATTTATTGGTAAACGTGGCAACTCTGACCCATTTATCTATAAAGGGGTCGATATCTGGGTCAAATTGGTAAAATAATTTAAGCTGGCTGAAAGTTTCCTTAGACCCAGACACAATAATTATTTAACAAATACTGATATTTATGGACAAATTTCATTAAACCCGTACAATAAATTACTGTTTTGACCGGATCCCGTCCATTACCCATCTCGCCTTTTGCCACCTTTACTAATTGGTTGTTCTGATTTGGTAACGATAAAATGATTTGCAGGAACTACTGATACAGTATTAGTAATTAAAGTTTGTGGGAAAAAGATCCTGGAGTTGTAAGCCAGGGCGTGCTTGATGGCGATATAAACAAACAGTATTTGAATTGATCCCGTTGTATTAATCCTTCTCATGATTAAGTGTGATGGAGGTGGGACACTTGTTTAGTTCCTTTTTCTTTTCTTTTTTTTTTCTGGAGTGGTATTTGATGGATATGTTTTAAATGATGGTTTGAGATCATTCTCATATTAATATGAAACACACCTTTGCTTGTGTAACATTTTTGTCGCTTCGTTACCATGGTTAAATCGGCAACAGTTGGCTCGTTTTGGTTACCATTGCGGACTTTTACCCCTTAGATTTAATGTGTTGTCCATCTGTCTTATCTGCCTCTTTTGCTTGAAACAAAGAAATGTAAATTGTTCATGATGCTTGGTCGACATGATAACCGAATCAAACACAATGGCTAAAGATTGCTACGTGAACTCTATGGATCATTTTTTTTTTTTTTTGCTGTTACGATTGATATGTTATTGATTTATTGCTACACTCATTATTACACCATAGAGTTTCTCCATTGCTTATATCCCTTTTACAAGCTCGAACGCACAAAAGGAGTGTATTTATTGTTTGTTTCGTCTCGTTCAACGTCCCTGAAGTTAACTGTATCGGGACTAGAAGGTGATAGACTGATGCTATAAACCACTTCAATGGGCTCTGTGAGTGCTACATATTAGGCTTATTAGCTAATGTTTGAGTGGAGCTTCTTCACCTACACGATGAAAAGGAAATGCAATACATGAACACTTTGACGAAGTTTGCAAAGGCTCATAATAATACGATGGTGTTTGACGAGAAGTCTGAAAAACTAAAACGAATTACAAACTCACATGCTAGTAACCATTGCAAAAATACTGGTGGTATTAACTTGATTTAACAAGAATTTTGTCATCGTTAGTGGATGGAGTCTTTTTGTCTGGGAGATTAATTAACGTTCCGTTCTCGAGTTAAATTAAGAGTGAAATGTAAAGAAAATGAAAGTGAAGAAAAGAAATGGAGTGGAGATGAAAGAAAGATAGATGTTTATTTGTGTTCTCAAGTATTAATGAAATAAGAAGAAAGAAAATGAAAAAATGTTAGACATTTACAATAATACCTTTACAAAATAAAAAATAAAAGAAAGATGCAAGGATGATTTGGACACTTTACTAATAATTATTTTGTCTCTTTCACTTTCATCCCAAATATGGGGTGAAAATGATGAGTCAAAAATCCACTAGTGCTCTTTCATTTCCATTTGCTTTCACTTTTACTTCTAGGCACAAAAAAACTCAAGAACACATAAATTTTATGTTTGACTCAATTTCATTCACTTTCACTCCTAAAATAAAACTAGAGAACATAGTGTTAAAGTCTTAGTTATTCTACATGGTATTTTTAAAGACAACTAACAATCTCACAACATTTACAAATTTCTCATATGATTGTCTCATATGAGACTTGAGACTTGCGTTCATTGTTACTTGGTTGATGAACATCTCACAGATCCCGCTAAACCACAAATCTCTCATTCCATCTCCTAGTTCATCCTCTTACCCGCAAAATGATTATATGTTGTCTACCTATATATATATCTTTCCTCTCATACCCGCCCCGACGAGATTGAGAATGTTGTTATACCTATATATCTTTCATAATCTACACTATTGATTTTTCCAGATGTAAGGAGGATTAGTAAAAACGATGATGTTCCTTTCTTTTAAAACCAATATGACAAAAAAACCATGAGTATGTATCAGAGTAAGCTTATTGGAACTTATAAAAGCTTGAATCTTTAAATAAGCTTTTAAAATTAAGCTTGAGTCTCCAAGCACACCCTATAATGGAAGCTAAAGCTTTTTATTTCTATAAGGATATTGTTGAATTAGTTGGAGTCGAACATTATTAGTGTAAAATAGCATAAAATTAGATCAAACTAAACTCACATAGTATATTAAGTATTTGCGGTCATCTATATGGTCATATGGGTATTTATGTAATTTCACTTATTGCAAAGTTGAAATCTAGAGTTTTTATTTTCACAAGAGAGACAAACTCTACTCAAGTCTAAAAGCACAATCCCATTTGCTTGAATTTATAGATGCTTATAGCTTATTAAGGGGGCATTTATTTTTTCTGTTAGTTAAGGGGTGTGTAAGACCCATGTGGGCCAATAGTCTGTTGCTACGTTTGGATGAGGAGGGCATCAATTTTCACGTTTGTAGATTAAGACCAAATAAAGGAAAGTGAATAGACCCTACTTTAAAAAGTAACAATATTATATATTTAGTGGGCCCAAATCCTTCCCATATGGAAAAAAGAAATAAGAGTACAAGACCTACGATTTGTATAAGCTTGTGTGTCAAAGAAAACTTATTATATAAAGGCTATGTTTGAGAAATGTAGCTTGAGCTAGAGTTAGAACTCGAACTATAACTATTATTTGTAAATATGTTTGACAAAGTAGCTGAAGCTGATACTTATAGATGTGAAACAACATTAAAGAACAAACAATATAAATACACAAAATAAAAAATTTGTATATTTATGCTATTAGTCAACCAAAAATTCAACTTTTTCTAGGAAGCTCCTTAAACAACTTATCTGAAAAGGTCAAAACTTATAAACTCATAACATTACTTTGGGGGTAGGGTGAGCAAATGGACCGAAAATCAAACCATAACCGTGAATCGAACCAATACCGATCCAAACCGAACCGAGTTTTTAGAACCACTGTCCGGTTTTTGGTTCGGTTCTCAGTATGATTGTGTTTGACGAAACCGTAATCGAACCAGTACCGACCCAAACGGAAAACCGAGTTTTAGAACCACGGTCCGGTTTTTATTTCCGTTCTCAGTTCTTTAGATATGCATTTTTCGGTTCTCGGTTATCTCAGTTCCAGTTCAGTACTGTTCCGGAACCGAGCTCACCCCTACATGGGGAACAAAAATAAAAAACTACTCCCTCCGTCCCAAAATTATTGTCCTCATTTGACTTTTTAAAGTCTTAATTTCTCAACTTTGATCTTTAATCTTTTTGTATGTGTTATATAATACTTGATGAAAATTATACCAATGAAAAAACATTTTAAAACCAATCAATTCATATAATTTTCATCTATTATTATATAACACATACAAAAATATTTGAGATCAAAGTTGAGAAATTAAGACTTTGAAAAGTCAAATGAGGACAATTATTTTGGGACGGAGGGAGTAAAATATTTAGTAAAAGTCAATAGTTGAGTGGGTGGCTAAATGGCTAAGGCTGTGTTTGTTTTTTTATTTTTGCCTCTTAACAGCCTCTAAATGGGCAAAATGTCTGAATCGGTCAGACATTTTGCCGTTCAGACCGTTTGTTTTTTTTTTTTTTCCTTTCAGACGCGTTCAGATACAGTTAGATCTTAATGGTAAGACTTGAGAGGGGTGTCTTAACGCGTCTGAATGCCTCTTGCTGACACAAATAAAAAACAAAAAAAAATTAGTACGAGCAAGCAAATGTGCGGTTCAAACATGAGTTTTTTTTTCCCGTTCAGATGCGGTCAGATTCAGACATTTACGCATCAGACTCAGATTCAGATGTGCGGTTCAGATTCAGATTCACACCCTCTTAACAAACAAACCCCACCTAAATTTGAAACAAGATTTGGGGGGTGTTTTGGCGGTCATTTTTATTTGAACATATTTTTATTAACATCTCTTCAACCCCATCACATTTTCCCCATTTCACACACACACACGAATCCAAATCGAAAAGATGAAAGGAATGAAACCATTAAAACAGCTGAAGCTCTCCGTACCAGCTCAATCTGCACCTATCACCAGCTTCTTGTATTAACCTTCTACACCATCTCTAATTTTTTTTTTTTTTTTTTTCTTATTTTTGTAAATGTTTCGTTTTTTGGGTTCGGATCATTTGAAGCCCTAGTTAACAAAATAATGATTTAATTTGTGTGAATGTGTTGATTTAGTTTAACTCATGATGATTGTGGTGTTTGGATCATGTGAAGCGTTAAGTAGTGAAATTTTGATCTGTGTAATGTGAACGTAGATCGGCATTTCGGGGGTGTTTGTTTCGGCTTATAAAGCCGGCTTATGGGTTATTTTGTTTTGGGCTTATGTTTTCATAAGCTCATTTTTTGTGGCTTATTTTGAAACTTTTCGTCTTATATAAGTTCATTATGTCATAATGAACTTATATAATCAAAATAAGCCACAAAAAGTGAGCTTATGAAACATAAGCCCAAAACAAAATAACCCATAAGCCGACTATATAAGCTGAAACAAACACCCCCTAGTTTATGTAGACGTAGTTAAAGTGCGTGTGTTCTATTTTAAGTCTAAGCGTGGCGTGACCTAGGGCGGTGTTTGTTTAGGCTTATATGTGGGCTTATGAGCTTATTTGATGCCTTATATTTCATAAGCCTGGATTTTCCGGCTTATTTTGAGGCGTATGGGCTTATATAAGCTTATTATATCATAATAAACTCATATAAGCTCACAAGTCTCAAAATAAGCCAGAAAATCCAGGCTTATGAAATCTAAGCCGAAATCAAATAAGCTCATAAGTCCACATAAAAGTTTAAACGAACACCCCCCTAGTCAAAAGGCTTGTGACTATCATCGCTAAAATGAGAGGTAACTCATGCTAGGTGTAAACAACTCTGAAGAGGCCACGCCAACCTTCTAAGAAGGGAGGGGTTTACCCGGTTGAGTCTGTGTGGCGGTGGTTTCAAACCTTGTGGATTTGTCGACCCCTAAAAAAAGTATGTGATGTCGATTGATTTGTTATTGTGTTCGAGTCATGTAAAGCCTTAATTGATGAAATATTGATCTAGTTTGTGTGAATGTAGTTATCTACTTATCTTGTTGAATTAGTTCATGATTGTTGAATTAGTTCATGATTGATTTGTTAAATATCGGAAATTTGATTTAATTCGTGTGAACGCGGTTTTGTAACTGTGGTATCTGATATTTATTTTTGAGTTTTAAGCTGAGATAGGTGTTTATGTGAAATCCTAATTGTGGAATTTTGATATGATGTATAGTATATGTGAATGTAGTATGCAACTGTAGTATACTAGTATTTGATGGTTATAGTGAATTTGTAGGACAGCGAGTGGGACATTTCATGATGGGGATTTACTTTTAAATATGAAAGGACTAAAGCTCACATCCGAGGATAAGAAAAAGAGTGTAAGTTTGATATGCTTTAATTTGACATTTGCGATCTGGTATAAAAAACGGACTTACTTTCGATGTGCTATATGAACAGCCCGCTGATGCTAAGGAGATTGATCTGCAATTTTCATTGGAAGACCTTGAGACTATTAAAGTTATTGGAAAAGGAAGCGGAGGTGTTGTTCAACTTGTTCGGCATAAATGGATTGGGACATTGTTTGCTTTGAAGGTCAGATTATATACTCTAATCACTTGCTTTCTGCATACTATAGATCTTTGTGTAGACTGTAGAGGGTGCACTTTAGCCTAAAATGCTTGTCGTCGAACATTGAGCAATTGCCTTACATATTAGTATGGGAATGTTGAAATGTGCATCTGAGCTGTGTATAGTGACGTAAAGATGCAATAGTTAGATTAGAGTGAAAAAGCTGATTATGATTTTCTGATTTTTTAGGGATAAAATAATCTGAGTTGGAGAAGCACGTAATGAGTAGTTTTAAGAAAACTGATCATTGAGATAAATGTAAAATTACCTGACTATCCACAACTTAAGCATCTCATTATCTAGTTATCTGATATTTGAGTTCACGTCACTATAATTACTTCAGAAACACACATCCAAACACCAGGTCAATAACGTTTATCAAACCAACAAGGCCGTAGAATATGCACAACTCATATACTCATGCTATAAAAAGTTAGTGGATACTAAATTTGATACTTAAGTGTACTCGTTGTGGTTACAGGTGATCCAGATGAACATACAAGAGGAAATACGTAAGCAGATTGTGCAAGAGCTGAAAATTAATCAAGCATCTCAATGCCCTCACATCGTTGTCTGTTACCACTCTTTCTATCACAATGGAGCCATCTCTCTGGTTTTTGAATACATGGACCGCGAATCTTTGACAGATGTGATTAGACAGCTCAAGACAATACTTGAACCATATCTTGCAGTGCTATGCAAACAGGTTAGTGGCATTTTCTACCTATTTGCTTATAGATTGGTTGATACTGGTTATGGGTCAAACACAGAAATTTAAAAGCTGGCATAAAATGAGATGGGTCTCAGGTCGGCAAAACTGCATCTTTGATACATAGAATGTGTTGGACATTTTAGAAAATATAAATTATGATTGAATTATATAATTTTTGTAATATAAAGAGTCCAAAATATGATGACAAATGTGTTTCAGACTTTCAGGTCAACCCAAATTTTACCCATTTGACTGATCCCTACCCACACTCGCACCTTTGGGACATCTAAGTTTTGTTGATGTTTAATAGTTTGCGCTGTATAGCTAACTTGAGTTGCATCTTAGACAGTTTTACGGGATTTCCTATAAAGCAATGGTATTCATTAGATCAGTTATAATGTCTATTACAGGTATTGCAGGGTCTTGTGTATTTGCACCACGAAAGACATGTAATCCATAGGGACATAAAGCCATCTAATTTACTTGTAAACCAAAAAGGGGAAGTAAAGATTACAGATTTCGGCGTAAGTGCAATGCTTGCTAGCTCTATGGGCCAACGAGATACATTTGTTGGAACATACAATTATATGTCGGTAAGTCTATTCAAGTTGTCAATATATTGAAAGCAAACAAGATTGCATGAATGAGACCTGATCTTCCTTCTTATTGTTAATTTTTTTAAGCCGGAGAGAATTAGTGGAAAGGCTTATGATTATAAGAGTGATATATGGAGTTTGGGCCTAGTGATCCTCGAGTGTGCTATAGGACGATTTCCTTTCATACAATCTGAAGATCAGCAAGGTGGGCCAACTTTTTATGAGCTATTAGACGCCATTGTCTCAAAACCACCACCTACTGCTCCATCAGATCAATTTTCCCCAGAGTTCTGTTCATTTGTCTCTGCCTGGTAAGTTAAAGTTAAAAATTTAAAATATACAGATATATATTATTGTTACTTTGTTACTCTGACATAAATTATACTGTCTGGGGTTAACGAAGATAAGTACAAGTTTAAACCATCAAAACTAACATGAACGGTTCATAAGACTATATTGCTACAATAATTTGTGCTGTTAAACTTCTTAGAATGAGTTGCATAACTGGTAAACTCTTAGGTTGTAAAAAACTGCTTGCACTGACTCGCCAATACCTTTTTTCTCTGTCAAATTGTGATCACTAAAACCTCATGTTTACAATCTTTCGTTTTTATAAAACATTTGGGAGGTTGTAGGTAACTTTTAACCGTTTTCTTGTTAGCTAACTCTTTTGAATTTACCCATTTAGCTTGTTGTTTTTGCTAAGAAATAATAATCAGAACCTTTAAAATGGTGAATCTGGAACTCTTCATTTTGGTCTTGGTAATTTGTCTAGGATATCCGAAGAGAACACACTCATTTATGGTTCTATGTTCATCAAGACCATAACATATCATATAACTATGTTCTTACAACTCTTAGTCTGTCAACGTGCAGCATACAAAAAGACCCTAAAGACAGATCATCGGCTCTAGACCTTTTGGTTCGTTTACAATCACTCGAATGAACTTATGTCAATGACGTTTCTCTTGTAACACGAACGCTTACATTTGCTTGTATTTGCAGAGTCACCCGTTCATCAAGAAATTCGAGGACAAGGATATTGATCTTGCAATTTTGGTAAGTGGCTTGGAAGCCCCTATTAATTTTTTGAAATAAGTTATAATGTAATGAGATTTTATTGTATAATGCATTTCCCAAATATGTACTAATAGCTTCTATTATACCATATATTTACACTCTTGTATTTCTCAAATTATGAAGATGTATAATATCATTTGTTTATTGCATGCTTACCAAATTCCAAAATTTGAAATCTTCCTTAAAGTGTACAAAAATACTATATTATTATTTATAGTTAACATGCTACTTTAGGGGTATATTCTTAGCCACTAAAAATATTTTTGAAAAACGTTTAATTAGTGATCAATGAGTGGATGAAAATGAAAGTCAAAAGTAAGAAATTTATTAATCAACATTGAAACAAAGGTGACTAGGCAACCACAAGGATGAACTTTTGACCACATATAATATTTAGATTTTAATAAGTTATTAAAACTGGTCATAGGCTAATTTGTGGTTGTGATTGGTACACAATCAATAAAAAAATGTACATTTAATGTCTGCAGATCCAGAAGGCAGCAACATTGTTTCATTTATTCACTTTTTTTAATTTTTTATATCAAAAGGTAACTAACATTGATAAAATAAGAAATTAAGTTTCATGTATATTCATTTTCTTCAATTCCTTGAACCTCATTGTCACTTGCTTCTCCAAATCTAGGAGTTTAGCCGACAAGGGCAATGTGAACTTGAGAGTCTGATGATTGTATTCCACTTTTATCATTTTCTCCATATATGAGGATGTTAAGTTCTCCATCTATAAATAATTAAACCACCAAAAAAAATTATTTCACAAGATCTTGTTACCTTGCAAATTCAACATTTTATTTTCTGTAAAGTGCAATAATACTTGAGAAATGATACAAAAAGGTGAAAATATTATAAAAGCTATTTTAAAAAAATAAATAAATAAAAAAATAAAAAAATAAAAGATGTAGATAAATAGTAAGGACCTAAGGGTGTTGAATAATGCGTTTAAGTATCATAGGTATAATNTTTTTTTTTTTTTTTTTTTTTTTTTTTTTTTTTTTTTTTTTTTTTTTTTTTTTTTTTTTAATAAATAGAACGACACCACACTTGAAATCCGGCTCTCGAGTTAAACCATCCAAACGGGCAGGCCTCGGGACCCGAACCACTAGGAGAGACCCGCGAAAGGAAACCTCTAGAACTCACGGCTTCGCACTAGCCCGAACCACTAAGAGAGACCCGCAAAAGGACCTAGAACTCACGGCTTCGCATTAGGAGGAAAACCTGAATTTTTTGTCTCTTACGAGACTTGAACCCTGGGTAAAACCTTCTCCAAGCTCCAGAAGGAGCCCAGGTGGCCAACTGAGCTAAGCCAGTTGGTTTAATACAAGAAAATAGTTACGGTACTTCATATGTTCCTGTATTATTATTCACATTTTTATTTTGAGTTGTCTTAAATTAATTATGTATTACTAAAAATGGATAGTGAAATTTGACAAGCATGCTATATTAACATTACTTAAAATTGTTATTACAAACCTTCAATAAAACAGTGATTAATTAGTTAAAGATAAAACTATCATTTTTACAAAAATTAAAAAATAAATTATAGTAATAATTATGTTTTTCTTAAAATGTATGTTTTTTGTCGGGTAACATTTATTTTGTGACCGAAGCTGTATATATCTTCTTTTAAGATGAGATGTAATTCGTTTTAAGTCTTTCAAAAGATTTATGTATTAGATCAATATTTGCTACACAAATTCTATAATAAAGGCATTTAACAAAGGCTAAAAATGCATTATCCAAATGTATGTGTGTAAATGCAATGTGGATAAACTTGTGTCCTTGCTCGGGAACAAAGCTGCAAATATGATTTAGGATTAGCTTCCTAAATGTGGAATGTTTGGTGACTCATATATATGGATGTATCCAAGTAATATATGGACCTTATCCATCACTACCCACCCACCCTACCCCACCCCTACCCCCCAACACAAGTAATATATTTACACATCCTCATTTACACTTTCTAATATCATAACAAATAATCACAAAACACACATACATTTCTTTCTATTTACTTCTCATCAAGATTTGATCATAACAAACATGAATGGGATAGAGCAAAAGCAAATATTCCAAGAAATGAGATTCATTTCAAGTGAAAATAGTCAATCAAGAAGGTTTCAATATGTTGTGCCTGAAGTTAAAAGTGATGTAACAAGTGAATATGATTCTGATTTTGTCGAAGAATGTTCGGACGATTCGTGTGATACTTCAGAATCATTGTCTTCCTCTGAAATGGTGGATGATGCAACATCTTCTTCTTCTATGTCATCTCATGATGGTCCTTTATACGAGCTATCCGAACTCATGGCACAATTGCCTATCAAGTAAGACATCGTTTGATACTCGCTATATTTATACTTTTAGTAAATGATCTTAGATTCTAGCTTAATAAAAAACTAAGAAAACCCTATGTTTGGGTTGGTAACATTAGATGTTTTACATGAATAAGTTTCCATATATAATGTCTTGTGATCAAACTTGCATAAATATGTTTCTTTTGAACTTTAAAATCAATGCAAGATTGATTTTCAATTTTCATTAAGTACAACATATATATAAAGCTAACACAATTACTTATAACTTATGCAGGAGGGGTTTATCAAAGTACTATCAAGGCAAATCTGAGTCATTTGGATCACTTGCTAATTTGAACAACATTGAAGATCTTGCAAAGAAGAGTCATAAATCAAGAAGGCTAACAAAATCACCATTAAGTCCTAAAAGCATTATTACCAAGAACAAGAAGAGTTCTTCATCATATGTTGCTAGAAGCTCTTTTTTATCTTCTCTTGGAAAAATGAGTTCTTTGTTGGACATAATTTCTGTACAAAATTTTTAAGAAGAGGCCAGTTACCTGAGTTCCGTTACACCTGGCTTGCTAACACCTCTCCATAAGTTCCATGACCACCGTTGGTTCTGCAACACAACTCAATCCTTGCTTGCAAATAAGAGTCCCACCCGCTATATAACAACCGAACACATTTACAAAAAAAAACAAAAAAAAAAAAAAAAAAAAGACGTAAATGATTAACTACCTCTCGCTAACCAGCCCAACAAACACAACTTACGACGCCTTTTCCTTGATCTGCATTCCCAATTTGGAATCTCGCATACCAGCTAACTTACTTCTCACCATCACAATGAG
>LBNU01027028.1:43226-59850 GCA_014162995.1 Artemisia annua | reverse complement strand
TTTCGTTACAAGGTTCATGAAAAGTCTAATCCTACTTCTAAGTCGGAAAGTCCATAAGTTAAAGGAACTCCCTTGCATGCTGAATTTCAATCTTGACTTGTAACATACTAAGCACATCGTCACTAATGTGATCACAACCAGTTTCATGCCATTCCCTCTGAAAATTATGCTTAAATCCCTTATACATCTTAGTACAACTAAGAGGGATAGAGAAAGTAAAACTGTGCCTCAATCATAACAGCTTCTCTCCAGTCTTCTAACACAGATCATAGTTCGCCATCTTGCTCCTGAGCTTCTAAAATTTGTAATTGGATTCAACCTTCATGTTCGCCACGACTCAACTTCCCTGAGTTCTAAGTCTTGATTTTCTTAAGCTCAATCTCCAAGACAAACCGAACTTCAAATTTCTTCCTAAATGCATTTGCCACCAAATTTACCTTGTAAGATATGTCTTTCAAATCTTAAGAGCAACCACACTGCCACCAATTCCAAGTCATGCATTGAATAATTCTCCTCAAATGGTTCTAATTGTCTTGATGCGTAAGCAATAACCTTCCCGTGCTGCATAATGGCATAACCAAGTATCTTTTTGAAACGTCCCAAAATTGGTACTACCTGAAAGTATGGAAGTTGAAGCTAATTTCTATTTCAGTTTTTTCAAAAGTCTCTTCTCATCCAAACTAAGCTTCTCTTCTTTACTCATAAAATTCCTCAACGGTAACACATGTCGTGAACATCTTCCAACCAATATCATGCTTCCAGAATATACAAATGATCCTCATGTTTCCAACCATAATACGAAAATAATTCTCATGTTTAACACGATTCATCAAATTCAATAAACAGTCAAAGCATTAGCTAATACTATTAGCATCATTAACAGTCATATTGGCCGATACAAATACAAAATGAAATTTTTGGAATAACTTCAAGCCATAAATCCATCTAAAGGAAAACTCCACGTCCTAAAGTTGATTAGATACATCGTCGATTGAGGTAGGGAATAATGGGTTCAAATAGTGATACGGTTCAGCTTCCAGAAGTCAATACATAATCTCCTGCTACCATCTTTCTTCATCACGTTGGCCAGGCGTCATAATACTTGCATCATATAAACATGGCTTTATCGAAATCATATTCTACCTCGAGTCGTGACTAAACATTTTCTCAATACTAAGTCAAATCAAATTCATAATCGGTGGAAAATTTGGGTGGTTCATTCAGGGATCCATTGGAAGAATTTAGATTGCAAAATGACTCTCAAAGTGATATTTATCCCACTGGAAACAAGAATAGATGCTAGTAAAACTCCATAACCGTAAAAGTAACATACGAGTTTCCAGGGTAGTAAGGATAACAAAAGTTTAACAATCAGAAATCATGACAAAAATAAATCAGAGTGGTTCAAAATGTCAAAGGAGAGGCGTAGTATGACAGTAGTTAACATCTTGATGCTCAGTCCACCAGTCATTATCAGAATGATAGTCGAATTTAAACTTTCCAAGGAAAGACAAATCAGCATAGCGAATCTTATCATTCAGAAGTGAGGAATAATATTCCTATTCTCGTGGTTGATCACCACAAGATTTCTCATAGGAATACAACTGGATAAGGCAAAATCTAATGGTGTAGGGAAACTTAAATATTCTTATCAAAAGCAAGAGATTTCACAGAACGTGTCAAACACGTCATGATCATAGAAATTCTCAGAGTGCCTGTAGAGGCATCTAAAGGGTTAACAAAGGAATCAGAGGTTGAAATCAAAGAAGATAAAGCTTATGTAATGTCAAACATTACCGCAAATTCTCAACGCATTCTAAAGTTACTTGGTCACTAAAGTCATGTTATGCAAAATAATAGGCTTCAAATCTCCAGAAGGAGAAATCTAAAAAGGCTCAACTAGAAGTAAGGCACGAATCAGAGTGATGCGGAAGCAACGATACCTAAACAAATTCCCTATAGTCTACCTAATCCTCACCGGTCATAACTTAAGTTTCAGAGTGGAAATCCTAACGCAAGTTCTCAAAAGTTGTTTCATAACTCCTATGGTGCAAAACTTAGCGGGCCTAATACTCACAGGTCATAGCCTAAGCTCTACGGGTTTTGAATCCGCCGATCAAACCTGTCTCTGATACCAAAATTGTAACACCCAACCCGAAAAGGGCTAAAGTGTAACATTTTGGAGTCAAATCAGAACACAAGTAAACGGAAATACATTACTAATACAAGGGTTACGATGCAGTTCTAATGAAAAGATAAAGGACTAATTCTAAACATTACAAATTCCAAAACTAATAACAAGCTAAGAACCAAAAGGAAAACTCTAAGTCAATACTCTAATCCATGGAAGGGTATCAACAATGTAGTCCACTAAGAGCTCCTAAGCACTCTTCACTCAACCCAACTTCCTTCTAAAACCTGCCGCAGGAAAAGAAATGCGGCTGAGCTTAAAAAGCCCAGTGAACAGATATAGACAAAAGAAAACTAATAAAAAAAAAGAAAACGAAGGTGAATACGACATAAGTCCAAGTGAACCTGCTGAGATAGAAATCAAGAATATGGAAACATAGAATATGATCAAAGGAAATATCAAACACTCAAGGAAAAGAAATGAGTCATAAGTGTAAGCAAAAGAAATAAAGCAAGCATAAGTTAATCACATTAGAGATGACAAGATAATAAGAATCATAGAGAAGTAGAACAAATAGGAATGCCCAACAATATATATACTAATTGTACATAGGAGTCATGACCTACATTGTACCAAATGTGAAAGGCGTGTATTGCACACACACCAAAACATTCACCAAATAATACTAAACAAAGTACCTAGGATGCATCCATACGCCCCCTTCAAAACAGATATATATGCACAAAGCTCTAGGCTAAGTAAACATATACAATAATAAATATAGGCATGAATAGCTATAGCATAATAGGGAACGCTGTGGACAAAAACCCACCTCCACAGATAGTGTCAATACCACCGGTGCATCAGTGGAAAGGCCATGGACTCCCCATGACTGGCTAATAATTCTAACACATACAGGCAAAACATATAATGGGCATAGAAATAGGGAATGCTATAAGAAAATAGCATGCAAACGGATATCAACTCATATCAAATCACAAAGATCAACAAATAGAAATCATACAAAGGGAACATAGCAATGGCTTAATTGAAGGAATCATAATCAAAGTAATAATCAAAAGAGAGAAAGATGGCCTTTACTAAAAAGGCAGAATATCTGTACCTCGAAATCAAATGCAGAAATGAAACAAAGAACGAGAAGGGAAGGCAGATCACTCCTTCTTCACACGATCTACATAATAAAGGTTTACATATTACTTAACTGCTCCTTAAAGGTTTAACTTATTTTAGGTTGTCAAAATTAGGGTTTACATATGATAAGTGTTTCCAGATTAGGTTTAGGGTTTCTTTTTTACAAAATTAGAAGCATTAGGTTAAGATTACCAAATTAGAGTTTAAACTTTACTTTCCAAAAATAGACTTTCCATAAATAGAACTTTCCAAAAATAGTAACTTTCCAATTTTAGTAGTTTTATTCAAATTAGGTAACTTTCTATTTTTAGCAGGTTTACATATTTAGTAAATTTCCAAAAATAGCAGGTTTCCATATATAGAAGCTAGGTTAAAACTTAATACAAGTCATTTTAGGGTTTATAATAAGACAAATATAATAAGTGGTTAATGATTAAGTTAATGATCATGGTTTAGGGTTGATTAAAGGCATTTAGGATTTTATGATGTAATTTACGGTTTTCAAATGTTTTAGGATTTCATAAACATTAGTTAGGTCTTCACGGCTCGAGGTTAACAATTAGATTATGTTAGCTAACATATGAATTGAAAGACATAAAGAAGACACCAATAATACAAGAACATGGACTATGACACCAAACACTCCAATTAGCACATAAAACACATAAGTTACATACACCTTTTGATTAATTGGTTTTTATAATAACATTAAACGAATTTACAAAGCGTACCAGAACTCCAAAATAAAATTCACCAAAAATATTACATAAGCATACACATCTTGGGATTACACTTGAATTTTTGCAGTTTTTATTATTAAGTGTAACTCCTTTTCAAAAATCGTTTTATGATAACATACCCAGATTCGGATCTGCAGAAACACCTCAAACGTTTCTAATTAACAACCTAACTTAAACCCTTCAGAAAATTCTACAAAAATTCCAGGAAGTCTCACATAACCTAAATATTACCCCAGTAAAAGGAGAGCTCCAAACTCCTTACGGTTTGAAAATGAAAAATCAAAAACCATGACTGAAATTAATTTCTGCAAACACAGTTTTGACATATCATCGCACAAAATTCAAAAATACGACCAAATCAACCTCAATTCCTTTCAAACCAATTGGAATACTTTAATAAGACCCCAAAATAAGTTTTAGAACAAAAACCCGAATCAAACATGTATGAGACTCGTTTCATGATGCACACATATTCAACAATTAAATTTGTCCCGATCAAACAATCACATAAACCCTAATTCCTTTCCCCCCCCCCCCTTTTTAATCCAATTAATATATGATCAATACACATGCTATTTACAGAATTAATTCATCAAAAACACATATTCATACATCTCATATGAATCATTCAAGATCAAAACCCATTAATTCCATACAACACACACAAATTCAAGATTATATGTTTTATGATTTTATGTGAACCAATATATTGCGTATAACTCTTTTAACATCCATTCAATCTTAATTCCTTTTAACATAACAATTATAGGCGTGAATGAAGCTTAGAAATTAAAAGGGAAGGAACAAAAGATTACCTAGTGATCGAATGACAATAAGAGTCGAGCAAACAAAGAAACTACACCGGATTTCCACAACTCTTGAATGTTCACGCGTATAAAACAACTTCCAACAATGAAAGGATCACCCAAGACTCGCTCCTTGGACTCCCTTGCTGATCGAATGGAATAGAAAGAGAGCCAAGAAAAATAAAGCCGCAACTTTTTTTTTATCAAACTAGGTTTTAGGGTTTTTTAAAAAAATGTTATACGTATGTTTGTGTTTGTGGAGAAAGGAAAAATACCGGTCTCCCTATTTTATTTTCTTGTGGGTCGAATTGTAGGCTAAGGGGCCTAAAGGATTATGGGCTTAAGTTACATGGGTCTTGGGTTGTGTTAAGTTAGTTTAAGGTTGCGTAACAAAAGAAAAATGGCCCAAAACGGTATCTCGTGCAACGGAAAATTATTTCTCGAATTTATTTTACATCACAAATTTATTTGGAGCTCAAATATGTTCAAGGATTTCTAATATGACGTTTTGTTACAATTTTATGGGTTTATAGTTAATTCGTTAAATTATATTCGCGTTTATAATTACTTGTATCGTTATTTGATTATGGTTTTTTTCAAAACAAAATCTAAGAAAGAGAATGTTCCAAGTGTTCCATTGAAAAGGAAAGACACAAAATTCCAAAACCTTTGGAACAAACTCCGGTTACTTCTTACGATGTAAATTTATAGAATAGTAAAGCAAAGAAAAGTTTTTGTTTGTTGAAACAGCAAATTGATTTTTTGTTGAAAGTTATGTGTGCAAAACAGAATGTTACAACTGAGAATATTCTTCATCCTTCATCACTTGAAGCCGAAATAAGAAGAGACGTTACAAAGATTCTGAAAATTGACATTGAACTTTGCACGAATAACAATTTGAAAAAACTGTCGTCTTAGAAATGCAAGAAGATTTAACTTATGTTAATTCTCTTGAAGAAAAATTAGACGAAAAGTGTTTTCTCTTTGAAATTCAAAACGAATTCTTCATAAATCAGTTTGAGTCAATAGATCAAAGTCGTGCAGTTGTGAGGATGAAAATGTAAATTTTGAGCTACAAAATATTTTCTTTGGAATTAGAGAATATTTATCTCAAAAAGACCTTAAATGAAATTTCAAAAGCATCTGGTGATGTCAGAGAGGAATTGTCTCAGAAAACTGCCAAGCTTTAAACCTCTTTTGAAACACTTGAGGTACAATATGTTGTATGGTTTTAATAACTTATTATAGGTTACCAATAGTTAATTAATATTAATAAATTAATATGTAGAATAAATTTAACTATAAACTGTAGCCACCGATCCATGCAAGTGTTAGAATAAAAAACTAACTACAATAACAGTTAGAACGTGTGTACCTTTGATTTCCTAGGCATGATCATTCTTTAGAATACACATACAAGGAAGCTGCAGGTATCCACCGGTATTAGTCACGTTTGGAAACTGCTAAATGGTTCAACTCGTTGCGCAGGTGATCCGGGAACACCAAAGTCGATCGAATAAGGGTTTGGAATACCCTTAGTCAATTTCGGTTAATGTTTGGAAACCCTAACTGGCTTGGTTATGAATACCCTAAGTCGAATTTTGACTTAAGTCAACAAAGTGTTTCGGCCCTTGGGGTTTGTCGACCGAACAATTAAGGGGAGGAAAGGTTTAGGGCTGTATGTGTGTGAGTTATAAGGATCCCTTGAATTCCCTTTGTATTTATAGGATACTGGTAAGTCCAAATCACTACAATACTTATCACATTATTATTACTCAATTATTGCATATTTATATCTGAATTGGTACTTAATTGTTTAAGTTTTCTATTATCAGTCATTGTAGAGCAATATTACAAAAGACACGAAAAAGACCTGATTTCGAGCTATTCTTGATGATTCTGTATGCAAGCTGTAAAAAGGCATATAACGCATGTAACTCTGGCCATACGCCGTATTGATGTCTTGAAAAATTCACTAAGTATTGGTGAATATTGAAGCATACGGCATATTTAACTCTGGTAATACGCCATATTAGGAAGCTCTGCATTTAAAGCCCAAGTCAACCATTGAAGGTATATGGCGTATGAAACTCTGGCCATATACCATATTGAAGATCTTATCTCCAGTCCAAGTATATCGAAGATTTGAAGTTATACGGCGTATCTCAACTCAACAATACACCGTATTTAAAAGATACGCAGAATATGCTTGGAATATGCTTTCTTCGTTAGCAATTAAGATATCCAGAATACGTCGTACTCTCTCTTGAAAACATTGTATTCAAGCCCTGGTAGGAAACTATAAATACAAACCCTATACGGGAGTTTTAATAATCATTCACTAACCACTCTCAACCACAACCGAATTTCACCACTCCAATGCCCTAAGATCAGTCCCAAAAGCTAGGAAATCAAGTTGAGAAGGTCTTGTATCATCACATTAGGATTAGTCATTCGATTTGCAAATCGATTTCATCATGATTTCTATTTGTTCTTCGTTTGAATTATCTTCTTGTGCTTTTACATACATCATGGGCTAATACCTTTTGGTGTTAGCCATGTTGTGAATATTATATGATTGTTATTTCCGTTTATTAAGATTTAGTGTTCAATATTGTTTAGTGTTAGAACCTAAGTTTTTCAACGTTTAGTCAAGTCTCGGTTATTTCAGTCACTGTAATAGGTTGCTAAATTTACTTAAGTTATTTATGTTTAAGTGTAAGTCCATTATATGTCCAATGGGCTACAAGCCCATACGTTTTAGATAAGGAAAGAGTAGGGAGTGTTGCCCTAGCTCTTCACCTATAAATAGGACATCATGTATCATCTTACACTTGTTAGTTATTTCAATATCATAAGGAAACTCTTGCACTTTTATTCTTCATATTTGATCTAATCAACCAAACTCTATTTCTCATCTTATTTCTATCAAATCAATACTTGTGTTTACAATATGGTGACCTAACAAGTGGTATCAATCGCTAAAAGAAGGTGTATATGTTTGTTTTTGTTCTTAACGAACCAAAAAATTTGTTTTTTACTTGTTATTTTTTGATAAATCTTGCTACTTTCTTGTTTGTTTCGTGTTTCTATCACATCTTTGTCTTCAAACTTGTGTTACAAACTCAAACAACCAACAAAGTCTCAAAATTTTTCAAAAAATTTCAAATTTTTGAAAAGTGGTTCAAGTTTGCAACTTTCTTTAAGATTTCATCATTTTAAGGTTAGTTGTACAAGAATCTTGGATTAGAAACGTGTTTTTGGATTGCTTTTTACAAAAACAAAAACTTGACAACTTTTGACTAGTTTTCGAAATCCTTAGACCCTAATCTTTCGAGAACTTTGATCTTTGCTCCTAAGGTGTTTCCGTTGCTTACTCAGTGCTTTTCTCTCTTGTATAAGAAAGAAAACACTTCGACTCGTTGGATATTATCGACATTGTATAATCTCGATAATTGTAGAATTTTTTTCCAAAATTTTGAAACTTTCGAGATCTTTCTTGGACTTTTGAAATCTTCTAATTTTTGAGATCTTTGGAAAAATTTCGAAATCTTTTCATAATCTTCGAGAACTTTGATAAATTCTACTATAGAGAAATTTCTCAAAAATTTCTATCAAAATTTCTCGATAATTTGAAATTTTTCGAGAAATTTGGAATTTTTTCGAGATCTTTGGACATTGACTGCTTTTCGAGATATTTTTCAACAAAGTTTCGAGAACACACTTGGGATAGTTTTCAAGGCTTGGCATAACACTTATACCTTCTACAAGATCCATTTACACACGTCTTTCATCATGTCTCAACCTCCGTACTACAACTTTCATCATCAGCAACCCTATCATCAAACACAATTGTTTCGTCAACAACAACAACAATATCAACAACAACAACCTCAACAATCATATCCATATAATCAAATGATCTCTCGACAACATGTCATGATGCATCAACATCAACAACTGCCTCAACCTCCACCATTTCCAATGCAACAAATCACTCAACTGTCGAAACAAACTCATTGGTTTGACCAAATGTGTGAAGTCATCACTACNAAATTTCGAATAATTTTTTCTCGAAAATCTTTGAAACAACGAGAATAAAACTAAACGTAGCTTATTAAAACAACACAAATAACTATTAAAATGTAAAAGATAAGTTTTCGTCATCTAAGTGCAACTGCATTTAAAGCGATTTATGATAAATTATTAATGTTTTATGTTTGAATTTATAATTTTCTTGTTTTCATATTTTAAATTTAGCTTTGTCATTCAAGTTGTACAAATTTTTAGCAAGAAATTTAACGAGATCGGTATAAACGAAAACAAACACATATTTGAATAAATTAATTTAAATAAATGAGTGGTCTAAAAGAAAAAACCACCATTGTTCCTGAATCCTCCATTGTTGTTAAACCGTTGTCCAGAATTGGAGTTACCCATATTACCACCCGATCCAAATCTACCACTATTACGATTCTGAATTTCAACGCGACCATCGTGAATGACAGCTTGATTCCTTGTATTTGAAGATGAACGAATATGGGTAATATGGGTAACTCCATTACCACTGTTACGATTTTGAATCGTAACAGTGGTAGATTTGGATCGGGTGGTAATATGGGTAACTCCAATTCTGGACAACGGTTTAACAACAATGGAGGATTCAGGAACAATGGTGGTGTCTCTCAGAAAAAGGCAGAGATTGTTGCCACAGGGAATACTGAATCGGGGAATACGGTCATCAGATGCTATAACTGCAATGGAATAGGTCACTTGGCGACTGCGTGTCCATCACCAAGAACTCAAGGAAGTAAGTATCACAAACAGGCATTACTCCTTGCTCTCAAAGATGAAGCCCGTAGCAACACAAATGCAAACGACAACAGCTTCATGGCTAATGCACATTCCGATGATGATATGGAAGATTTGGAAGCTGCTGTTATGCTGATGGCCAACATGCATGAACTCCACATAAGTGACTCAGGCCCATTTTATGACATCGATGGTCTTTCTCAGGTAACTGATCTTAACTCATGCCTCATACATGAAATTGCCTCCCCATCTGCATCTGCATCTTACAAGGAACAAGAAGTTCAAAATGATTCATTGTTATCTACACACACGAATACTCAAATGGACACAAAAGTTATATTTGATGATTTTCAAATTAACCCGGTTGTCACATTTGATGATTCAGATAATGAAACTGTCAATGATAACAATGCTCACGTTGAACATTTTGATCCTTCATCTGGTCCAGATTCAGAAATTCAGTCCCTACTTATGACTAGTCAATCTCAAAACATTAAATGTCAAGAGCTTAATGCTAGATTGAAAGAGAGAAATGCATTATTAACTAGGGATATTGAGTGCTATAAATTTCAACTGTCAAATGCGGAAAAACTGATTCAAGTGGAAAAAGGCTTTGAAGCTGCTTTTCTAAAATCTTCTCTTCACGAAAAAGAGTTAGAACACCAAATTGCTAAAATTATGGAGTCTAAAAATAACTTAGCTTCTGAACTGGAAAAACAAGCGTTTGAACACAAAAAACAAATTGCACAACTTGATGCAATCATTTTAAAAACCAAAACGGAGTTGTCAAATTGTCAAGCTGAGTTCACGGAACATAAACGCAAAACCAGAAACAAAGTTAAGTCATACATCGATGAGATTGTTGAATTGGAATATAAGCTTAAAGAATTTCAAAATGTTGTATATAAAACTGGTAATTCGGTGACTACTATTCAAAAGTTTTCAGTAAAACGAACAAACAATGGTCACGGCTTTGCAATTGGAAGTGAATCACCATGTTTTTTACGTGTAGCACTCAATGAGATTCCAAAGTTATATAGTGCAGATCATTTCTTTGACGATATTGTTGTTCGTACTGTTGTATATGATTGTGAAGAGGAATATGAAATTGAAGAAGAGAGTCGATCAAAAATGGAAAACGTTACATACAATAAACCTTTTGATTACTCAAAAATGCCTCCAATAACTAATATTTTTACACCGTAAAAAGAGAAATCTGAACAACCATGGTACATTATCAAACCTCAAGAAGTTACTTCTTATGTAGCTCCTGCTAAACCAGTGGTGCAAATAAACGGTCCTTTACCAAACGATTACAAACTTCAACCTCTTCCTACACGTTGTCGTGTACTTCAGTATTTCGACACGTTCAAGGAAAAAATTGAACAATTAGATGAAGCCATTGAACGCAACTCTCAAATAACGGTTTTCACTATTACTACTCCTTAGGAGAGAGAAAAACGAGAAGTGTTTCAAAAACAGTTTTTACCTATTGCTCGACATTTGCGTCATTGTGCTAACCACTGGGAACAGGAACTTCAAAAAGAAGTCTCATCTATGATGAATGTGTTTCAAGAAACTGAACAAGCGATTTTAAATCAAAAACGTCAAAATCAATTTTTACAAAAAGAAGCTGATCGACTCTTGGAACATGTTCTTAGTGCTGATATAATTTCTGTGATTATGAATTCTCTTTATGAATCTGGTACTTCTATGCTTGTTGATGATCACTGTGATGATGTTGAGTTGTTATCTAAACAAATTGAGACATTAAAAGATGAAAACGTTAATCTCCGAAAACACAATGATGATGTACAAAACAAACTTTCTAATGAGATTTTACAACTCAACAAAAAGCTTGAATGGTGTAAAAACCAAAGTCTGGATTTTGAATTAGAATTGCAAAGTCTTAAAACTTCCACATCCTTTCAAAAAGAAAATGAGGAATTAAAAAGTCAAATTTCAAAATATGAAAAGGAAATTGCAGAATTGCAAGAAGTTACAGACGATTGGCAAAAGAGTCGAGATAATTATCTCTATTCAAACAGAAAGCTAGACAGTGAAATTCAAGATAAAATGCACATTATCATTGAGTTGAAAGAGAAAATACGTGAACTTGAAAAAGGAAAATATGTCAACACTAAAGTTATTGCACCAGGAATGTACTCAGTAGACATAACCAATGTAGAACAACACACTCATAAGTCTAATATGGATCCTTCCACTTCTACAGGAATAGTTGCCACTCATAGCGTTAGCAGATCCAAGCATAAACGTATGAAAAGGAAGAATAGGATCAACGTAGAAGAGAAACACTAGAAGCCTCTGAAGTAGAAGAACACCCTAGGACTTTGAATAATACTCATCTTACACTAGATTTAGATTCTGATTTGGCAAATTGTAATCCTAATCATTGTGTAACGAATGATGAACCTTTGAATGCTTTGAATGTTGATGCTTCATGTGTGTTTTGTCATAAAAGTATGTTATCTGGTGATCATTCTAAGTGTGTTGCGAATTCTCTTTTATCTCGGTTTAAGAAACGTACATCAGGCAGGAAATCTAGGCCCACTAATCTTTCAAAATCTGTGCTAGGACTTATGCCTTGTGTAGTTTCTAAGAATGATGTAGTCCACCCACTAGTTGCGAACAATAACCCAAGGAACATGCCATCACTTTGCGAATTCACTAAGAAAAAGGCTAAATCTAGTTGGAATTGGCAACGTTGGTTACAAAGAACACATAACTTTAAATGGATTCCTAAAATTGTTAACATGTGTGCTTCTAACCCAACGGAACCCACAACTTCTTCGGGTTCCACCCTTACCATTGTACCATCATCGTCTCTTTCATGTGATGCAGGTGGTGCAAATTGTTCTCTGGATTGTTGATAGCGGATGCTCCCGACACATGACAGGTAATCTCAAACTATTAAGAAACTTTGTCTCAAAGTTCATTGGTACTGTCAGATTCGGGAATGATCATTTCGCTGTAATTATGGGATATGGGGACTATGTCAGTGGGAATATCGAAATTAGTCGTGTTTATTATGTTGAAGGCCTTGGTCACAATCTATTTTCAGTCAGTCAATTTTGTGATGGTGATCTGGAATTTGCATTCAGGGAGAAGACATGCTTTGTTCGTGATCTACAAGGAAATGATCTCATGTCCGGCACACGTGGAAACAGTCTTTATACAATTTCAATGTCAAACATGACCGCTTCCTCTCCCATTTCTTTACTTTCAAAGGCTGAATCAACAAAATCCTAGTTATGGCACCAACGCATGTCACATCTCAACTTCAGAACTATGACTGATCTTGCTCGCCATAAACTAGTTGACGGTCTACCAAGGTTCAGATATACAAAAGATCACTTATGTCCCGCTTGTGAACAAGGAAAGAGCAAACGTGCACATCTAAGTTCTAAACTAGAACCAAGTACCGATCACGTTCTTCAACTTCTTCATATGGATTTATGTGGCAAAATGCGAGTACAAACGATTAATGGGAAACGATACATACTTGTGATAGTCGATGACTTCTCCAAATGGACTTGGGTCTACTTTCTTCGAAGCAAAGATCAAGCTCCATCAATGATAATCACCTTTCTCACGAAAATTCAGGTTCAACTTCGCAACACAGTAAGAATTGTAAGAACAGATAATGGAACTGAATTCAAGAATCAAACTCTTCGTGCATACTTTGAGAAAGTTGGAATTGAACATCAAACATCAATTGCACGGACTCCCGAACAAAATGGAGTGGTCGAAAGACGCAACAGGACGTTAGTGGAAGCCGCACGAACGATGCTCATTAATGCTCAATTACCAGATTATCTTTGGGCAGAAGCCGTCTCTACCGCATGTTACACCCAAAATCGTTGTATGATCAATAAACGTCACAAAGTCACACCGTATGAAATTGTTCACAAACGAAAGCCCAACATACAACACTTTCATGTATTTGGATCTCTTTGTTATCCGAATAATGATCGTGATGATCTTGGAAAGCTTAAGGCAAAGGCTGACGTCGGTATCTTCATTGGATATTGTGAAAACTCCAAAGGTTTTAGAATCTACAACCGTCGTACTAGAGAGATTCAGGAGACTATCCATGCTAATTTCGATGAGCTCACAGAAATGGCTTCTGAGCAAAACAGCTTAGGACCCGCAACCAACCGTCTAAACTTTCCAGATTCTTCAGCTGAACCGTTGTCACTAACTCGTCGAGAATTGGAAACATTGTTTTCTCCTTTGTTCGATGATTCATTTGAGACACGTGCACCAGATGTATCCACTAGTTCCGCTGCTCAACCTGATAATATTCAAGTACCTGATACAACGGTTACTACAACTACAATAGTAACACCCGATGCACCCCCGACTGAATCACCAACAATAGAAGAACAAACCGCTTCCAACACCGACAACCCAACTGAAGATCTGAACCAACAACAAGTACCCGAACCTGCAAATTATGATCCAAATGCGTTCTTCAATCCGTTTGCTCCGACTCCGAACCTTTCTGATATTGCTGAGTCGTCAACACGCAACTTGGAACCAACTAATATGCAGCAGTTTCATAACCCTCACCCTTCAACACATCATTGGACTCGTGACCATCCAATTGTCAACATTATTGGTCATCCAACAGCTCCAGTTATGACTAGACAAAAACTTCACTCCGATGCCGAACATTGCATTTATGCTCTAACAGTTAGTCATGAAGAACCGAAAGATATTAAAGAAGCTCTCACTTACGACAACTAGATTGAATCAATGCAAGAGGAATTCAACCAATTCAAACGTCTTGAAGTTTGGAAATTAGTTGAACGACCGGATGGATTTTATGTCATTGGGCTAAAATGGATATGGAAAAACAAGTTGGATGCAGAAGGCAATGTTATTCGTAACAAATCACGTTTGGTAGCTAAAGGATATACTAAAGAGGAAGGAATTGACTTTGAGGAATCTTTTGCACCAGTGGCTAGACTCGAAGCTGTTCGAATATTTTTAGCATACGCTGCTCACAAAAACATGGTCGTTTATCAAATGGATGTGAAAACTGCATTTCTGAATGGTCAACTACGTGAGGAGGTATACGTTAGTCAGCCAGAGAGATTTGTAGACCCAGAGCACCCAAATCATGTCTACCGCCTTAAGAAAGCTCTCTATGGTCTCAAACAAGCCCCCAGGGCGTGGTATGACAAACTTACTGCTTTCTTGCTTGCTAATTCTTTCACTAAAGGTTTACTAGATCCAACTTTGTTTATTCAAAAACACGGGGAAGATGTTTTAATTGTGCAAAAATATTTCGATGACATTATTTTTGGCTCTACAAACAAAAAGTACTCAAACGCTTTTGCCAGATTAATGAAACAAAATTTAGAAATGTCAATGATGGGTGAACTTACGTTCTTTTTGGGACTACAAGTTCATCAGTCTCCCCGTGGAATTTTCCTAAATCAGTCCAAATACGCTCTTGAGATAATTAAGAAACATGGAATGACCAGTTGTGATACTTTCAATACTCCTATGGCTAACACAACTAAGTTAGATGCGGATCCAAATGGGAAACCAGTTNAAAAAGTACTCAAACGCTTTTGCCAGATTAATGAAACAAAATTTAGAAATGTCAATGATGGGTGAACTTACGTTCTTTTTGGGACTACAAGTTCATCAGTCTCCCCGTGGAATTTTCCTAAATCAGTCCAAATACGCTCTTGAGATAATTAAGAAACATGGAATGACCAGTTGTGATACTTTCAATACTCCTATGGCTAACACAACTAAGTTAGATGCGGATCCAAATGGGAAACCAGTTGACCCCACAAAATACCGAAGTATTATTGGGTCACTGATGTATCTCACCGCTAGTAGACCGGTTATTGTATTTGCTGTATTTATGTGCTCTCGCTATCAGTCCAGTCCTACTGAACGTCACCTCAATGAGGCTAAGAGAATCCTTCGATATGTAAAGGGAACCATTAACTTGGGGATCTGGTATCCGAAGGATTCTGGTTTTGAACTGATAGCTTTTTCAGACGCTGATCATGCAGGGTGTATGGATACACGCAAAAGTACTTCTGGTGGTTTGCAAGTTCTAGGAGATAAACTCGTGTCTTGGCAGTCAAAGAAGCAGGATTGCACCTCACTTTCATCTACAGAAGCTGAATACGTTGCCATGTCTGCCTGTTGTGCACAAGTCATTTGGATGCGTACACAATTAATGGACTACAGTTACTTATTCAACAAGATTCCAATGTATTGTGATTCGAAAAGTGCGATAGCAATCTCATGCAACACAGTTCTGCATTCAAAGTCTAAGCACATTGATCTCCGTTATCACTTCATCAAGGAGCATGTTGAAAAGGGTAAAATAGAGTTACACTTTGTGGGTACTGAATACCAACTGGCAGATTTGTTCACAAAACCTTTAGCTCCATCAAGGTTTGCTGAACTGGTCCACTGGATTGATATGCGGTGTTTGACTCCAGATGATCTAAAATCCTTTCTTGAAAACAATTAACTGAGTCAAATACCAAAACTATCTTTGTAAATAATTATCAAAAACAAAAATACAAAATCAAAAAATCTTCAAAAAAATCCAAAAAGATTTTACATTTTTTATGTTTTTCAAATGCATGTACACAATCTTCGTCAACACTTTGGTTTATTAAAATTTTCAAAATTTTCACACCATGTGTTGAGGGGGAGAAAATGTTCTTCAAAATTTAAAAATCTTGTGCAAACATGTGTACTTGCATATTTCTAGTAGTTATGATGTTATTTTTCAATGGTGGATCGTCAAAGGTTATCTCTCGTATCATTTCTTTTACTTTCACTTCTTTGTTAAGCCTAGTATGTCTTTACCGTTAACTGTCTTTACCTTTAACCGTTAAATAATTACATTAGGACTTGTTATATGGTTTAGTTTGTAGTCTAGGGACTAAATTTGCCAAGTTGTCAAAAAGTTTTAAAAA
>LBNU01027028.1:0-39833 GCA_014162995.1 Artemisia annua | reverse complement strand
GTCCAACTGCTCTCACAACAGGTCAAAACTTTGACTTCACAAGTCAAAGATCTTCAGGAAGCAAAGGCACTTGTCGACAAGCTTATGTTTGCTGACATGGATGGGATGATCAAGGGATACACCAATGAATATCTTCATGATAATCTTGCTGCAATTGCTACACCAGCTGTGTCTGAACTTATCGAGCCGATTCGCTCAAAGCTGAACTCCAGGATCAAGCACAACATCGAGTGTATGCTTTAGTCTACTCCTTTCTACCTTCGCACCGACAGGGCTCCTCCATCTCCAGATGAACTCTCAACTGAACAACTTCAAGCCCTGTTGCTGCAAAGCTAAGGAATAAGGAGGACAAGACTCCTGAAGAGTCAACGATGTTCGAGGCACTTCAAACCATTGCCTCGAAAGAATCATGCAAGGAAGCGGCCGACAAGCACAAACGACCAAGGAAAGATGATGATCCTGATTCAGATCCTAAGAAGTTAAAGAAATAAACAGGACCATCTTCTTCACAACAGCCGCAGAAGACTTCCAAGGCTCCTCCTTCCAAACAACAAGCTCCAGCATCCGGCTCCGGTCCAACACAATCAGAGGAACCATTCATGCTTCAACCGGTTGACACTCAGGAAGGACCAGAAACAGCAATACCCGAATCAGAAATTCCTGAATTTCAAGCCGGTCCATCGTCTACAACAAAAACAAAAGAGAAGAAGCAGTCTTCAAAGTCAAAGAAACAAAAGCAAAAGACTACTCACTTCTCATGGCTAGATGTGGATGAAGCACCTAAGTCTGATTGGTTGACTGAGATGATTAAAGCACAACCACCGCTAGAGACTGAAGAACCATTGCCTGGTAATACTTTGCAGATGACTCAGAGTATTATGTCGGGTCTTCAAGTCGAAAGATTATCGAAAGCAGAACTGAAAAGGATCAACCGTGAAGCTACGGAATTTCTGAAGCAAAGGTCAGGAAATAAAGTCGAACTTGATTACCACATGGAGAACATAGCCTGCGCATTATCCGGCTCATTCGACTGGCTCAACCCTGAATCAAATGTCGACACAGAAAAGAAGACACCTTACTTCACAGATTGGACAAAACCGTTGCCTCTACTAGGCTTTCCAGATAGACCAAAGATCCCTTACAGACACTTCTTCAACAACGACTTCCGATATCTCCAACACGCTCACGAAACTTCAAAGGAACGATATGCATCTTCACTGACACTTTCAATTCCAGCAGCCCGATATGAACTACCTGACATTGAAGAGTCCGCACCAATCTACTGCAAATCAGTTGTCACATACAACAGAGAAGCTCTTCTCGGTATTCAACACTGGCCGGAAAAACGAAAGCTTGGCTATACCCACAGACTACATCTCAAGTCCAGTGAAAATGTGAAGCAACCGCTTCGTATCGTTGCCATAATGGAGATCGTGGAAGAGAAAAGATTCAACTACGCTTTCATGAAGGAAATCGTCGTCAAGAGACTAGACGAGAAGAAGTACAAGTTTTGTGAAGCAGACTTCCCAGATTTGAACCTGAATGACATTGAAGACATGTATTTGGAGAAGGTTCAAGGAAAAATGCCTAACTTCCCAAGGGAAACTAAGTACAACTTCATCGCGTCTCTACTGCTCTACATCAGACGAGTTATAGTTCAAGAAAGGGTGGAAGATCTTCAACTAGGCGTGGAGAGTTATCAGAACACCATCAACCTCACCAAACCACAGCTCATATTTCCAGGAATTCTAGAGCTATCACAGTATACTCTCGTGCAACAACCATCATTCGGAATCATCTACCTCAACAAAAAGAATCGACTTCGTCTTATGCGGTTTGATGAAATTCCAAAGTTTTGTGACGAGACACTTCTAATAGTTCGTGATGGATTGGCAGAAAGGTTAGATGATGAGAAGAAAAGGTTGAAGGAAGGTCGAGAAACAAGGTGGAAAGCTAATGGACGCAGAATGATACGCAACTTTGTCCATACCATTGAAGAGAGGCTGTACCGTAGTCAACAGATCAGAAGGTTGAAAAGCTACATTGGTATTCGTCCTTCATTTCCGATCTTGACATTTAGACGACCAGATCCACAGTTCACAGTCTTTGATGCATAGCTTACATTCTTCCAGTACCAAAATTTCAATATTTTCATTTATTTGATTTGATTTGTAATTATTAAGGCTCGTGCACACATAACAGTGTACAACCCGCACTTTATACTTAAAGACCCTGTGGTACGCATCAGTGCCACAATCCTAATATAAGGAGCGAAGGCTTCTTACTTTNTCGTCCTTCATTTCCGATCTTGACATTTAGACGACCAGATCCACAGTTCACAGTCTTTGATGCATAGCTTACATTCTTCCAGTACCAAAATTTCAATATTTTCATTTATTTGATTTGATTTGTAATTATTAAGGCTCGTGCACACATAACAGTGTACAACCCGCACTTTATACTTAAAGACCCTGTGGTACGCATCAGTGCCACAATCCTAATATAAGGAGCGAAGGCTTCTTACTTTTGAGTAGAATTAATCAAATCTTTCAGTATTTTCTAAATTCTGCTCAAAAGACAAGTATTACACCTCAATAAGTAATCACTTGTTGAGGGGGAGTACTTGATTTCAAACATCATTCTTAAAATCTTAAAGTCTTGTTGATTTCTCCTCATAAGACTCAAAAAGGCATATTTTAATCAAAACGTTTACAAAAACAACATTTGATATGCTATTTTTGAGGGGGAGAAGAAGAAGAAAAGTGATTAAAACATGATGTCAAAAGTCTTATCTTGTGCGAGCTCGACTCAGAATTGACCCACGAATTGACGAAACAACAAATGTTAGTATTCGAAAGGATTTATCCGAGTAGAAAGTACCGTTTCGAGAAACTCTTTCTAGATATTTACTTTGACGGGTCTAACTTCCTTTTAGGAATGTTAACAACGTCAAGTTAGTTATTAGGGCTAGTTATCACCTAAAAACTGATAATGCATCCCTTTAACTAAGCAACGTAAACGTGTCCCTCGGGTATATGTCTATTAAGAGTGGATCAATTCAAAAAGTGCCAACTCTTCCCGCATATGCAAATTTCTGAAAACATTCATAAGCATATGTGGAGGGGGAGTCTCTTATAAGAAATCCAAAACCTCAAAGTGTTAACAAAAAGTCTTATACTCATAAACACTTTGAGAGATTTTCAATTATTTGGTTTAAAGGCATCAATAGGATAGTCATGGAGTTACAAGGTGACTAAGGATAGGAAAAACCATCCTATGATCCGCCTAAACCGGAGGGATCTGCCCAAGGACATCACCAATAGTTAGAAATTAGAAGTCCTTGGGTATGATTTAACAAAAGGAGAAAAGAATGAAAGGAGAAAGAAGGGGTTGAAGAATTAAAAAGAAAATGAATGAAAATGGTGAAAAGAAATAGCCCTCCATATTATCAACCTTAGGTCAGACACCGGGTTCAATTCATATGCTACTGGATGTTGCTAAGGCGACACCGGTATTGAAGATAAAGACGTCATGGACCCAGTGACGCAATGCACCTAAACCTTCTTAGCCACTCAGGCATCTCTCAAAAGATGTTTGTTTCATTCTCACGGGGAACCAGTGTAATCTATCGATCGTCTACTAGAGATGATTGATATTGAAACAGGAGGCCCTTTGCTCCATGCCTCTGCATAGGAAACCAATGTGCACTTATCGAGTCTAGAGCCACGAGATAACGTAAAAGATCTCTTAGGAACACAAAATTCTTTTGCACTAAGTGTCTTGCATCATTGGACACTAAGTGTAAATTATCGAGTCCTTTGCAGATCTTAGCAATCTGCCTTGAACGTTTATGAGGGATTTACTTATGTACTTCTTGAATGATTGTACGGAAATCCTGCCAGGGTCAACATCAAACAGCCCTGACAGCAGGTCACTTCGGTGATTCCTTGTGGATTACGCTTAGTGTGTTCGATGGATTCAAATGGTCTACAGTCGTGGGGTAATCTCCAGCGACTCACCTAATCGTGGGTGTGCGTATGCATGTCTGTGTAAGCCCTCTAGGGGGTATCCGATTAGGAATGGCCTTGGTAAGGATTAGAAGGAGTCTTCACACTATGCTGTTGACAAATTCTAACTCCAAACCTGTAAGTACCGGATGTTTTATTGCTAATTGTTTCAATGCAGGTACAACCACCACCCTGAACACCAGATTCCACATGCTCATACTTACATCTCAACTAACATCAAAGCTCTCATGAAAGATCGAAGCAACAAAAATGTCAAAGATAGATTCCATGCCAAAAGAATCTACAACGTGATAAAGACAAACGATCTTAAGTGCAACACCGTCTAAAGAAGGATTCTACGTCAACATAAAGAATCTTCACATATGAAAAGAGAGCTTCACAAATATGAAAGTTTCAAACGTCAAAGGTGTATGAGCATGTCGAAATGATGCAGATCCACTGGAGTCTAAGAAAGTGAGTAATGGCAGAGTACTACATCATGTGATCACTATCTCATCAGCAACAAAGAACACCCATTCTATCTGGGGGAGATTGTTAAGAACTAAGAACGACGAATCACCTCTCTAATCATTTTTGAAGACGTCTAAAGCTATGAAAGCCACAACTAATGTCCAAAGACAAAGACGTCAAGCAACCTCAAATGACCGTGACTAACATCACTCCTTCACAACCGATCCTTAGGGGGAGATTGTTAGAACCTAAGTTTTTCAACATTTAGTCAAGTCTCGGTTATTTCAGTCATTGTAATAGGTTGCTAAATTTACTTAAGTTATTTATGTTTAAGTGTAAGTCCATTACATGTCCAATGGGCCACAAGCCCATACGTTTTAGATAAGCGAAGAGTAGGGAGTGTTGCCCTAGCTCTTCACCTATAAATAGGACATCATGTATCATCTTACACTTGTTGGTTATTTCAATATCATAAGGAAACTCTTGCACTTTTATTCTTCATATTTGATCTAATCAACCAAACTCTATTTCTCATCTTATTTCTATCAGATCAATACTTGTGTTTACAATATGTGACCTAACATTTAGTTTATGTGTTTATCGTTCAATACGTGCTCGTTTATATGTTTGAGTATTTTAAGTATAGATATTACATGGACCAAGTGGATAGCTAGATGTATAATACAAGGACACTTAAGTTAGCATAGTGCTCTTCAATAAAGTGACCGCTTGAGAAGAGTAGGTATCACATGGACCAAGAGGGTAGCACAAATAAATCACCTAGGTTAGTTGACACAACTTAATGCATGCTTAAAATTGAGTAGGTACATGGACCAAATGGTCTACAAGATTACATGTATAGAGGCTAGATACATGGACCAAGTGGTCTAGTCTAAGTTAGATAGGATCATGGATGTATTACGTGGACCAAGGGGATATTCTCTATACATATAAGTCACCAGTACTTTACAATTAAATCATTTCACTAATGAATGGATAACTAAAATGTAATAGGACTAATATGGCTAGCAATACTTTCTCTTAATTGATAACAACACAGGTAGTTTAATTAGTTTAATTTACTTTTCTTGTCTTAGTAGTTATAATTAAAATCAAATAAAACCCCCTTAAAAATCTATAAAATTCACTAGGTTAATTCTAAGTGTACTATCCCTGAGATTGACCTCGTACTAACCCCACTGGCCACATCTGATTGGATACACTGCTCGTGAAAGTGTGTCCTTAGGTATAAGTCTAACAAAATATAAATTTAAAACTTGAAGTAAAAATACCTACATGACAAACACACATCAAATACAAGGGAAGATGTAAAGGCCTTTACTTGTCTAACAAGTTTGCAAGTTTAACAAGAAATCAAACTCCTCCCCTCTTAGGGAGTTTGGCCAACCTCACCACCACAAACCTTTCGGTTTGTGGTTTTTTCAGTTATTACCGTTAATCTCCTACATAGTTTACACTTTTAATTATAAACTTTATAATTAAATTAACCCAGCTAATTTAATACTATCGACCCTTAAAATTTATTACCACAATAATAAATATTCACTTTCAGTTGTGATGCACCCGTGTGACCCTTTAGCGCATTAATTACCGGATGTGATTTCACTTATATAAAATTAAATATATAATTACATATATATTATATGTGCACATAATTCTTTCAGACTCCCACTTGTGCAAGATAAATATATAGCCGTGAAGTCACGGCCTTACAAAGGTCCCTAGCACAACAAATATAAGGTTACCGGCGCTTAAGAACTCTCACACCTTGTCATTGTTGATGCGAGGATTGCGGCTACGCAAAAGGTTTTACTTCTCATGGGATCTTGAGAAGCTTGCAATCCTCCAGGCAGTGTATCTGGTCGTTGTAGTATAGTATAGGTATGTCCGGGGGATTGATCGTTATCTAAGGGAATAGTGTCGTTACGTTGAAGTGTAGGACAATTTAAGCCTAAAGGTGAGGGATGATTCTTTTTGTATTTTTATATTTTATGAAAGCAGGTAAAATCTCAGTTTTGGAAAAATGGGCGGAATTAGTTGCAAGTCAACTAACCCAAAAGCTACTAATTAAACTAATGTGCAAGAAAAGTAAATTAGGGTTCTAAAAGGGAAGTGAAGCGTATCTACCAATGATGTATTACTCCTTGCTAGCTATCCAATTCTACCTACTGAATTGTCACATCCTTGTTTTAATTGAAGCGTTGTATTCCTTAATACCAGTCGTGGGGGTGGGCTACATTCCCAACTCTATGAATATCAATTTTTCCTACAACCGTAAGTCAATTACGCAATCATAGGATCATAAACCTCAACTCATGCATTAAATACAACGAGAAAAACCTAGTTGCACAATAGGTTACGTTTTCTAAGACGTTCAAGCTAGTTACACAATGGAGGTCAGCTAGTTTTCTTAGCCTAATGTGAAGCAATCAATTAAACAAGAATCAGCAGGAAGCAAGAATTATAAACTAAACCAATTAGACTCATTGAGTTTGTCACAAAGACAATGAGATCTAATTCATTATAAACAAGTTTCAAACACAAGGTGAATTAGCCAAGCATAATCAATGAAGAGCAAACAACAATAATGATGATTGAAGACATAAAATAAAATTGAATCAATAAATAAACCATTACAAGATGTTTATGGAATGATTAAGAACCTTTAAGTTGCTGGAAAAACACCTACCTAAACCCTAGAATCGGACTTAGGGTTTAGGGCTTACAAAAAGTGAAGTTATAATGTTATATTTATAGGCAGTTTTCTGTCGGCAAAGGGTGAAGGCATCAGCCCTAAAAAGTGATGGCGTCACGACCCCATTTTCACCAAATTGTAGATCTTTTCATCCCGATTCCGTGGCCTTTTGAATCACCTAAATCCGAGTTCGTATGAAGATTTTATGGCCAAAACAGTAATAGCTACTTCGCGCACAAGTTGATATTGTCTTGATCAACTTGTGACGGCGTCACTTGCAAGTTGTGACGCCGTTAGCCTTCAACTTTGTACATGACTCCTTCCTCTAAAATACACCTGATGTCAGGTGTAAATTCTTCAAAGTTTTCTGAAGCGACATATGTTAATTTTCCTCGGCATGAATAACAAGTGATGGCGTCACGTTGTAGCATGTGACGCCGTCAGACCTCCTTTTGACGGGTTTTCGCGACTTCATCGTTTTCTTCACTTTTTCATCCAAATACGTACAAAAAGTGCCGATTTCCAGATTTATCGTCCCGAGTACCTAAAATGCTGAGGCAATATTTGATCATATAATCACGATTTTGGGCTTAAATGACCCCTTAAAAAGGTATCCAATAAATCCTTATCAAATGTCCCTACAATTGGGATTTGCTTGTCCTCAAGCAAATGAGCTTTTATTCTAATCAATCTACAAGTTAGAGGTCATTTAACATTAATATAAAAGTAATTACAACATACAATTGTTCCACATTAGTCAAAATAAGAACGGAATTTATATACTAGCACATCACAATAAGTGTTTGGATTCTCACATCTTTCGGGTGTTATAAAGTTATACATCACATATGGAAACGGGAAAATTTAACACTATCTACCTATCATAGCACATAGATTACCATAGGCTTGGGAAAGGTCAAACATCCACCACTTTAGCGTAAGTACCTAGGATAAACTATTAAAGAGGTCTTTAAAAGGGTTGTAACGTTAGGTGTAAGGGTATGAATAACACGGTTTGTTGGATAAAGGGATATTTCACTTGTGGCTAGTCAATTGTCTTGGTCAATTACATGTATAATATGGCGTTGCAAACCAAGACTTGACTCAACTTGCCAACTACTAGCTCTTTTTGTATTTTTCAAGACACTATATTGACTTAAACATAAAAGACGCGGATGGTAGCCCGTATGTTTTTTTTTCACTTTTCTTTTTATATTTTTTGTCATTTTTTTTTATTTTTTAGATTTTTTTTCATACACTCTTACTCTACCATCCAAAATAATACATCAAAGGGATCTTGCATCCTTCCTACACTTGAACTTTTACATACTTTACACATAACTAACTAATGACCCGAATTAAGAAAATTAAAACATTTGAAGTACTTTAAAATGTTAACGTATATAAGGGTAATGATTTCCCCTTTCACTTTGTAACGACTGGTACATTTACCCATGAGTCTCAATCATCCGAAAACAGTATTTACAAGATATGACTCGACTTAGCAACCATGTAACCAATTAGACAATTAAACAAGAGTTTAAACATATAAGTTGTAACAATAATGCACTAAAGATGAGTACATACAATGTAGGCTAAGGCGATTTAGATGTACATTTGACGGTGGATTGTAAACAATGTTCTTCATTAATATTTCAGAATCCACCGAAATATCACGAGAACCGCGAAAAAGATACGCTCTGAGGTGTGTACTAGGGGTATCCGTGTACTAAAATTGAGTACATCGCAAAGGTGTGGAAAAATTACTTGACTAATAAGTCAAAGTAATTATAATAAAGGTTTAAAACAAGGGTTATCCTAATGCCTCTTATCATATAGTAAATCCTAAGTACACGAATGTAGTCTCACTAGCGGTCTCGGAATGCATCACAAACGTAAATTCTAGAATCTATATACTACCGGTACACTCATAAGCATCAAAAGTGAATGCTTTTTCCTAATAATCTACAGGCGAACCTCACATTTTTGGGGTGGAAATTTTTGAGTGGTAGGGTTTTTATGCTAGTAATATAATTCATATCCATGAGACACTCACTAAGACTAAAGTTTCACTCCTATATGTTGTAAAAAATTTTAAATTTGGTGCCAAATTTGCCCTAACAAGTATTTCTCTTAGTTCTATTACACATTTATTTTAAAACAAAACAAATATCAAGTGGAGTTATAGTTTCTAAGGTATCCAATTTACCCTTCCTACACTTAAACTGAACATTGTCCCCAATGTTCCTACAAAATCATAAAAGTAATGATAAAAGAGAGAAAGAAACTAGTACTCCCCTGATTTTCTCGACATGGACTATGTGAAAACATGGTTAAATCTTCATCCAAGAATCACCAAAATACCATCCTCATCCAATTCAATCCTATAATGAAAGACGAAACAACGAACCAAAGCATTAAACCGAACAAAGAAAAATCACAACTAGATGTAATTCCAGACATAGAAATAAAAACAAAACAAACAAAACAAAAAATTAAAAGATAGGATACTTGTGGAATAAATTCTAAATAGCATACAGGAAAATTGGACATTTAAGAAATTCTGGAAATTTTTCAGAAGTTAATTTTCGATATTTAACAAAAAACTAGAATAATTGTGCTACAGTAGCTGACACCGTCAGGCATAAACCGTGACGCCGGTCAGGATAGACCTGACAGTATTTTTACGTTTTGTTTTCTAGAAAATTATATTGGAAAAACCTGTTTTCTAAAGTCTATTTTCCATCAGAAACTCATAAAGTATATCCATAAGTATTGTCACACAAAGAAGATAGAATATAAGCTAATCATGAATTGTGAATTTTTCATGTTTGAATTTCGTTCTTTTAAATAAAATATAATCTTCCCTACACTTATCTTTTTGTAAAATACCTTTATAAGCAATTAAGACGAGGTTAAAAACAAAATAAAGCATTTTCACAAATTACTCGAAACATGAAAATTAAACAATTATGATTAAGCATATATGACACAAACAAACAAATAAAATAAAAACATCAAACAATTAAAAACATGGTTGCCTCCCAAGAAGCGCTTGTTTTTGTTCGAGCCACGAGCCTGACTCTACCCTTATTTAATAGATATAATAGAGGTTTTCCCTACACTTAAGATTATGTGCGGGTGAAAGTAGCGATACACACCCTTAGGGTTAAAATATGCCACATGAGGTGAAGGGGGTGTGTGAATGGCTTCCTTCATCCTAAAACTATCCAGACTATATGGGTTGATGGGTGGGTTGGTTCCTCTTGTGTCTCCTAGATGTATATCTGAGGATGGAAAATTGTGTAAAGATTGAGGTTGAGGTTCCGATTCATCAACACTAGGAACTTCCCTAGAACCAAGAGTAAGGTTGTGACTACAAATATTCAAACCTATATCCTCTAGTTGTGTTTGGCTCAAAGGTTCTACCTCCATCAGGATTCCTAAAGTTTCTTCTACTTCTTCCGTGTAAGTCACGGGTGGTGTGTATGCCTCAAATGATGGTAGGACTTGTTGGGTATTTAGTGGGCTTGTGTTATTTACCTCATCCTTCCTTGTCTCTATATCACCTATATCCTCATCATGTGTTTTAGTAGATTCTAACCCAAACATGTTCCTAAGTATCTCAAATCCCTCTCTAGCCATTTCAAGTTCTAAGTTCGATTCATAAGAGTCTTCCTCAATAACTTGATTACTATGTTCAATTTGCCTACAGGATTCATCATGTGTTCCTTGAGATTCAAAGTCATTGATCTTAAAACCTAGGTCTTTTTGCTCAATGTGCTCATGTTCGACTAAATCCTCCTCAATTGGTTCCTTAGGTAGTGATAAAGGCAAACTTAGTGCTTCAACCAACTTATGGTTTATTGCTACGGAGTTTTCCATAATTCCTTGGTAACTAGGTCGCTTTTCCTAAGGGCCTCACTACAACGAGTTGATCCTAAACATGGAAGTTGTTCATAAGAAACTGCCCTAGGCGAAGGCTCACATGATTCATAGGTGTCCCTAAGTGAAGTATCCATTTAAACCAAATTACAAACAAAAGCACAAAGAAAAGATAGAATACAAGAAAGCTAATAAAAAGAAAATAAAAATCTCACTTGATAGGAATCTAGTGAGTAGACCTAAAAGAAATAGAAATCAAACCTAAGCAATAACTATTCCCCGGCAGCGGCGCCAAAAACTTGATGCGAGCATTGCGGCCACATAAAAGGTTTTACCTCTCAAGGGATCTTGAAAAGCTTGCAATCCTCCAGGAAGTGTACCTGGTCGTTGTAGTGTAGTATAGGTATATCCAGGGAATTGATCGTTCTGTAGGGGAATAGTGTCGTTAGGTTGAAGTGTATGACAACTTAAGCCTGAAGGTATGGGAAAATCTCAATTTTGGTAGAATGGGCGTAATTAGTTGTGACAACCCATAAATTTCCTGACTTGTTCTATTTGGAGAAACAATAGTTTATTTTGAGTTTGGCGTTAGTTGGGAGAAACCAACTGTGTTTATAGTCGTTTTTATCAGAAATATTATTCTGAAAGCATTGGCGTAATTCTCGAGTCTTGAATCGGCCGTTTACTAGTCGAAATGAGCCCCGAATCTCATTTCATGANTTGTTGACTAGTGCTTTAAACTCTCGAGTTGGATACTCGGGGCGTGGACGTAGGGCAAGGAAAAAGAGTCCTTGTAGCCGAACCACGATAAACAATCGTGTTGTGGTTTGATCGTTTCTTTCTCTAGTCTTGCTTGCTACTTATTATCTTTTAAATTATATCTTTGATAGTATATTTGCTTATATCTTTAATTATTTGAAAAGTATATCTTAGATTATATCTTTGATTATACGAAAGTTTCAAAAGATAATTAACTTAAAAAGCGGTAAACTATTCAACCCCCCTTCTAGTTTTCCACAGATAGGATACTTGTGGAATAAATTCTACATAGCATACAGGAGAATTGGACATTTAAGAAATTCTGGAAATTTTTCAGAAGTTAATTTTCGATATTTAACAAAAAACTGGAAAAATTGTGCTACAGTAGCTGACGCCGTCAGGCATAAACCGTGACGCCGGTCAGGATAGACCTGACAGTATTTTTACGTTTTGTTTTCTGGATAATTATATTGGAAAAACCTGTTTTCTAAAGTCTATTTTCTAGCAGAAACTCATAAAGTGTATCCATAAGTATTGACACACAAAGAAGATAGAATATAAGCTAATCATGAATTGTGAATTTTTCATGTTTGAATTTCGTTCTTTTAAATAAAATATAATCTTCCCTACACTTATCTTTTTGTAAAATACCTTTATATGCAATTAAGACGAGGTTAAAAACAAAATAAAGCATTTTCACAAATTACTCGAAACATGAAAATTAAACAATTATGATTAAGCATATATGACACAAACAAACAAATAAAATAAAAACATCAAACAATTAAAAACATGGTTGCCTCCCAAGAAGCGCTTGTTTTTGTTTGAGTCACGAGCCTGACTCTACCCTTATTTAATAGATATAATGGAGGTTTTCCCTACACTTAAGATTAAGTGCGGGTGAAAGTAGCGATACACACCCTTAGGGTTAAAATATGCCACATGAGGTGAAGGGGGTGTGTGAATGGCTTCCTTCATCCTAAAACTATCCAGACTATATGGGTTGATGGGTGGGTTGGTTCCTCTTGTGTCTCCTAGATGTATATCTGAGGATGGAAAATTGTGTAAAGATTGAGGTTGAGGTTCCGATTCATCAACACTAGGAACTTCCCTAGAACTAAGAGTAAGGTTGTAACTACAAATATTCAAACCTATATCCTCTAGTTGTGTTTGGCTCAAAGGTTCTACCTCCATCGGGATTCCTAAAGTTTCTTCTACTTCTTTCGTGTAAGTCACGATGGTGTGTATGCCTCAAGGGATCTTGAAAAGCTTGCAATCCTCCAGGAAGTGTACCTGGTCGTTGTAGTGTAGTATAGGTATATCCGGGGAATTGATCGTTCTGTAGGGGATAGTGTCGTTAGGTTGAAGTGTATGACAACTTAAGCCTAAAGGTGAGGGAAAATCTCAATTTTGGAAGAATGGGCGTAATTAGTTGTGACAACCCGTAAATTTCCTGACTTGTTCTATTTGGAGAAACAACAATTTATTTTTAGTTTGGCATTAGTTGGGGGAAACTAAGCGTGTTTATAGTCGTTTTTATCAGAAATATTATTCTGAAAGCATTGGCGTAATTCTCGAGTCTTGAATCGGCCGGTTACTAGTCGAAATGAGCCCCGATTCTCATATCATGAAAGATAACTGAAATTTCAGAAATGGTCCCTGTGTTATATTTTCTTGTGCACCCTCCATCTATTAGAAACCTTATACTTTGTTTTTGCAAGTTGAAAGTACGTATATAAATAACAAATAACCACTTAGGGTTTTCATTTGGTATTATCACCACTCCGCAAACCCTATCCTCTCCTCTTTAGTTTCCATCCGCCGCCACCATCTACTCGGCCACCACTGTTGACCGCCACTCTACCACCAAAAATAACACAACACCATCCTTTGTTTCGTGATGTAGAACACGGATCCACAACACACGCGCGCTGAAACACCCATCTCAACTATGTACGCGCCTCCACCGCCTCTTTGACAGAAAGAGATTCGAGATCGAAGGTGTTGGTGTTTTGTTGGGAGTTTGTTCGCGATAAGGTTTGGATTACAGGTTTGTTTGAGTAGTGTCCGTGTGCTACCACCACCACAGCCATCGTCACCACCTCACCACCGTCGTCTCCTCATCTCCTCATTCCTCTCTCTCATTTTTTTTGGTATGCCGAGTCCCAAACTTGTTTGTTATCTTTCATATTTGAAACCGATTAATATTTATGTTGTGTAGGGTTTTCATGGATCAAAAGCTTGACCGAGAACGTTCTGAAAAAGATTGTGTGACTAAAATGAAGATTTAAAATGGATTAAAACAAGTTAATTTAGTTGTTATGTGGTAAGAAGAACTATTAAACGCGTATTTGTTTGTTTTAGACCGAATCAACTCGGTGAGTCAGTCAACTCACGAATTGTCCTTGTTGGTGTTGTCGATATTATTGTCATGGTTTGTTTTGATTCGGTTTGGATGGGATTGCTTGTTTATTCATCTTTGATTGTCTCAAGTGGATACTGATATTGTTTTGTAAATTGGTCACGATTTGGATTTCCTTTATTCTCGTTTTTGTCTTGCCTCGTTATTGCTTGGGTTTAACGACACACCACAGGGGTGTGCTAGGCTAGTAGTGGTTTAATTAAAGCCTTTCGACTTGGGCGCGTTCTATAATAAACTAGTCATGATAAAACTTTTGTAAAAGCTTTTATATAATTAAATTATGTTAAGAAAACTCTTTTATTATAAACATCGTCAAATGACAAAATGTATTGCTAAAATTGTAAGACTCGATCGTGTGATTTATAAATATAGACTAAATCCTTATAAAACGTATATGTTTTATACAAACTATTTGGGAATTATGGGGTAAACACCAAAACTTACCTATTTTATATTATATAGTTAATTGTCATTATTGTCTAGACTTTCTTTTATTAACTTAGGTATGTCAGTATTTCTTGATCTTGTCGATGTTGCTTCCTCTTTGGCGTGAGTTTTATGTCGATGTCTCTTTCATTTTGGCGTGAGTTACATCTCGACTCTATGTCTTCTTACCACACCACACGAAACATTGATACTAAACTTTTTACAAGTAATGACATGAATAATCCACGAAAAATAAGACATACTATCACTGGTAGACTTGATTATTGGGTGAACTATATTCTGAGATAATCGTATGCATATTAGGTTACTCTGTTTCTGTACCATTGTACTCGTCGTACCTATCTTCTGAATACCGTTGTGATTAGCTAGATGTCATTGCATCAGTTGTGATATTTGCCTTGTTGTGGCTAAGGTGAGTTCATGATCCCCTACTTTAAATTGTTTTTATAACTATTTTTGGGGGAGAATACATGCTCGTTTTAACTAAACTAAATGATTTTTTATCTGAATACATGGAATGTTTGATTTAGATTTGATTGATTGATTGATTGATTGACTATACACTTGAATTGGTTGTTCGAAGGCATTATGTGTTTACCTGATATATATGTGAGCTCCCTAGCTCAAACTATTTTCTGGATTTGCAACTACTTTTGACTTGCTTTTGTACTGACTACTTGAGGTTAGATGAGCAAAAGATGTTGACTTAGACTGGGGTAGCAATGTCTTGCTATAACCATGTAACCTAGCTAAGAATAGATATCTACTTCCGGCCTAGATCAGGGTAGTAACGGGTGGTTCCTTACTATAACGATTGCCTGGCTAGTGACCGCCGAGGGGCCCACTAACAACGACCACTTAATAGTGAATGATATGGAATTGATTGATTTTGGAATGATATTGGAATGCGTGAACTATATCTGCCTCTAGACTCACATAGCAAGAACTCTATTGGGTCCACTATGAAACTTGTGATTTAAAACCATGAAACTTGTGATTTAAAACCATGAACTCACCAGTGTAAGCTGACTTTTAGCATGTATTCTCAGCTATAATGCGATAGCTCACTATTGGAAGGCGCTTGGCAAAGGGCATGGTCATAGGCGACTCTGATAAAGCAATTGGGACCACTTTAATTATTTTATGGGCTTACTTCCTGATGCGCGGGATTGCGACCACGCACTAGGGTTTTACCTCTCAAGGGATCTTGAGAAGCTTGCAATCCCCACCAGGCAGTGTACCTGACCGATGTAGTATAGTGTAGTGGCAAGTACCGGGGGATTGATCGTTCTCTCAGGGAATAGTGTCGTTAGGATTGAAAAGCTACTCTAATAGGTCTAGGGTGAGGGAAGATTCTTTTTGTATTTTATATTTTTAGGAAAGCAAGTAAAAATCTCGGGTTTTGGAAGAGTGGGCGGAATTAGTTGCTAGTCAACTAACCCAAATTACTACTAATGCAAATAAAATAAAATAACAAGAAAGTAAATGGTTGTGAAAACTATAATGGAGAGAAGTGTGTTTACTTAGATTTCCTTACTCCCTAACTATCTTTTACCGATTGATTAGTGTGTATTAATTGCGCGGATGACGGATTGTATTCCTTAATACCATTCGTAGGGGTGTGTACGGACTTCCCCTAACTCTATGAGATCGTACTTCACTCCTATGTCGAGCCGGCTAAGAAGCTCCTAACATGTGATCACTAGAATTCACTCATGCATTAAATACAATCAAAATAACCTTAGTACACCTTGGTTCATGTTTCTTAAGACGTTCAAGCATGTTACCAACCGGAAGTCTGCCAGTTTTCTTAAGCCTAACATCGATAATCACCCATCCAATACAATTAATAACACACCATTCAATCAATAATTAATAGTTAGGTTTCATTAGATCTAAGCAAACACAAAGAAAATCTAGCCTAACATGTTAAAGAAAAGACAAGAACAAGATAGAATGAAACAACACATAGACATATTGAATGATTAATTGATTACTTATCTACAATGTAACATGAGAGATCCAAGGGTATAAAACCCTTAAAAAAGATGCAAAAATCATCTAGGGTTTCTCTCAAAAAAGTTCCACACAAGTTCCACAATAATGCCTAAAAATTATGCGAATATATATAGAAAAACAAATCTGACGGCGTCACGTTATGGACTTGACGCCGTCACCTCGCCGTGGTTAGGGTTTCTTGATGGCCTTCTTGACGCCATCCCTCTTTAATCCGTTCTGGCTTATCAAGACTTGACGCCGTCAAGCATGGTCTTGACGCCGTCTGGAGTACTGTTGCAGCAGATTTTAACACTTTGTCGAATTCTTCAATTTTATGCTCTGAAAACGTCCAAAATGCTTCCTTTTCCAGAATTTCTCTTCGAAGTAGCTAAAATGCCAAAAGGAACGATTTAGGGCTTAAATGACCCCCGAAAAGCGGTACACTTTTCGCCATCTCGCTTCCGCACTATTTTTGGATGATGTAAATTTATTATGTTTTGATAATGAATTTATTATAAATGAATGAAACAAAAACCATTCTTTGTACCTTATGTTATGATACCAATATAGTAGCACCCCAATGCATGTATGCTTCCGCGAAACCCGAATTTTAGGGGTGTTACAGATTGGTATCAGAGCCTAAGTTATAGAGAACTGGGTATTTTTAAAACCTAGACTATAACCACTTTTGTGAAAACTTAACCCTATCACCACCACGTGTCTGCCTGCCAAGCTGATGCCTCGCGTATGATTTTGTTTGAGGATGTAATTGAGTAGACAATTGAGAATATATTGGATGAGATATTGAATGATATGCTTGATGATAAGTTGATGAGATATTTGCTGGTATATGTGATAAGTTTTTTGAGGATATAATCATTGAAATGTATGCTTTACTTTTGGATATTTCATATCCGCCTATTTTAGCTATTCACCATAAGCATTTCCATATGCTTATGCACACACCATACCTATCACATAGTTATGCTATTTCCTTGCGTAATCTCATTACTAAATGTCAATTTTGTACACTAGTCGTAGTATTGGGAATGATTTTAGGATATAAAGGACATATTGCTAGCGTAATTAGACTGAGTATTTCAAAATTCATTGAACCTCGGGTAAATATAGCCTGATCACCTATATTCAACCAGGGACAGTGGGACATAGCCTGATCACCTATATCCGACTCAGAGGTGAATTTTGCGATACTGAGAGTAGTTATAACAGAATTATGTTCAGGTTAGAGTTTGCCTTTAGGAATGATAAGTTTTGCGTGCACACACTAGCACTGAACATAACACCTAAGCCTGCACTCACACACGACACACTGACATCACAACATCTCATGAATCATAATGCTTCTGACGCCACTAAACGTCCTCGTTTATGTGGAATTCTTGTTTGCCGCCATCGAGCGTAGTTCACCTTGGGTGGGGCTGGACCCGATTGGCATCATTTGAATCTGAGTTGCTTATCGTCATAAGCCTCGTCGATTTTATTGGAATCATTGGATTTGGTTAGACTATTATTGGATTTGATTTTGGCTACGTTTGGATTTGATCTTTGGCTTCATCTTGATTTGATTTCCGACTATGTCTTGATTTGACTCTTGGATATTTATGGATTTTGGTCTCGACTATTGTGGATTTCGATTCTGACTATTTCCTTATGATTTTGGACCTCGTTTCGAACCTGAATTTGTCATTCAGCCTCGTTTCATTGGTGACCTAGTCACAGCCGCCTCTACCTTAAGCCCTGTGCTCAATCGAGGATATTCATTTTCTTAATCGATGATGTTCATTTTCTCAATCGAGGATATTCATTTTCTTAATCGATGATGTTCATTTTCTCAATCGAGGATATTCGTTTTCTTAATCGATGATGTTCATTTTCTCAATCGATGATATTCTTAATCAAGGATATTCATTTTCTTAAATCGATGCTATTCAATCAATGTTGTTTTAGCGACGATGTTCAATCGAGGTTGTACTTTCCCCCTCCAACCTAAGTCGTGCTGAGTCAACCGACTCCGACTCAGCAATCAACATTCTCTTACAGAGTTGTACTCTGAACTTGCTAAATCTCTCCTTCAGTAAGGATTCTGTGCTTAACAAAATTCTTAAGATTTTGAGAAGTAACCTGAACCACGTTCCTTGGGACAACCACCCAATTCACCCCTCGTCCCTCGGGAAATTCCAATTATCTTTACTACCCTCTTACAGGACAATAAACTATTTTTCCGAATAACTTACAAACAGCCTTTGATTTTCTACAGACCATTTTGCGGCCATTCTACAAAATGGGTCACTACTACTTCACAAAATCAAAATTTTTTTATAAAGGAGAATTGTTTTTCCTGTTATCTCACAAACCATTTTTCAAAATTGTTTCACAAAACGATTTTATAAATATTTTGTTGCCATGTTACAATATTATACTAAATCATCACAAGCGTCACACTTATTGTATATTCATGTGGCCAAAGGACTGGAAATAGTCACACATAATACACGTTTACTAGAAAGACTCATCTCAAATGTCATATATGTTATATATTTATGTGGCCAAAGGACAAACAATAGTTACTCTCAAAAAATATTCGTGTGACTATAAGGTATTTACGGTCACGGATAATGACTAATCCAATAAAACTTGTGCCTAATTTGTCACACATATTCGGGGTTTTGGTCACTCTTTTTCGATGGAAAAGGCCACGAACTCAACAACGTCACCATATGCCACCTACGGTGGCGGGACTTTTGGTGACACACGACGAAAAAAACGTGTGTGACTATATGCCTATCGTCACGCATTTTGGGCGTGACTGATAGAAATCTTTGTACCAGTGGTAGCAATGTCTTGCTATAACCATGTAACCTAGCTAAGAATAGATATCTACTTCCGGCCTAGACCAGGGTAGTAACGGGTGGTTCCTTACTATAACGATTGCCTGGCTAGTGACCGCCGAGGGGCCCACTCACAACGACCACTTAATAGTGAATGATATGGAATTGATTGATTTTGGAATGATATTGGAAAGCGTGAACTATATATGCCTCTAGACTCACATAGCAAGAACTCTATCGGGTCCACTATGAAACTTGTGATTTAAAACCATGAACTCACCAGCGTAAGCTGACTTTTAGCATGTATTCTCAGGTATAATGCGATAGCTCACTACTGGAAGGCGCTTGGCAAAGGGCATGGTCATAGGCGACTCTGATAAAGCAATTGGGACCACTTTAATTATTTTATGGGTTTACTTCCTGATGCGCGGGATTGCGACCACGCACTAGGGTTTTACCTCTCAAGGGATCTTGAGAAGCTTGCAATCCCCACCAGGCAGTGTACCTGACCGATGTAGTATAGTATAGTGGCAAGTACCGGGGGATTGATCGTTCTCTCAGGGAATAGTGTCATTAGGATTGAAAAGCTACTCTAATACGTCTAGGGTGAGGGAAGATTCTTTTTGTATTTTATATTTTTAGGAAAGCAAGTAAAAATCTCGGGTTTTGGAAGAGTGGGCGGAATTAGTTGCTAGTCAACTAACCCAAATTACTACTAATGCAAATAAAATAAAATAACAAGAAAGTAAATGGTTGTGAAAACTATAATGGAGAGAAGTGTGTTTACTTAGATTTCCTTACTCCCTAACTATCTTTTACCGATTGATTAGTGTGTATTAATTGCGCGGATGACGGATTGTATTCCCTAATACCATTCGTAGGGGTGTGTACGGACTTCCCCTAACTCTATGAGATCCTACTTCACTCCTATGTCGAGCCGGCTAAGAAGCTCCTAACATGGGATCACTAAAATTCACTCATGCATTAAATATAATCAAAATAACCTTAGTACACCTTGGTTCATGTTTCTTAAGACGTTCAAGCATGTTACAAACCGGAAGTCTGCCAGTTTTCTTAAGCCTAACATCGATAATCACCCATCCAATACAATTAATAACACACCATTCAATCAATAATTAATAGTTAGGTTTCAGTAGATCTAAGCAAACACAAAGAAAATCTAGCCTAGCATGTTAAAGAAAAGACAAGAACAAGATAGAATCAAACAACACATAGACATATTGAATGATTAATTGATTACTTATCTTCAATGCAACATGAGAGATCCAAGGGTATAAAACCCTTAAAAAAGCTACAAAAATCGTCTAGGGTTTCTCTCTAAAAAGTTCCACACAAGTTCCACACTAATGACTAAAAATTATGCGAATATATATAGAAAAACAGATCTGACGGCGTCTCGTTATGGACTTGACGCCGTCACCTCGCCGTGGTTAGGGTTTCTTGATGGCCTTCTTGACGCCGTCCCTCTTTAATCCGTTCTGGCTTATCAAGACTTGACGCCGTCTGGAGTACTGTTCCAGCAGATTTTGACACTTTGTCGAATTCTTCACTTTTATGCTCCGAAAACGTCCAAAATGCTTCCTTTTCCAGAATTTCTCTCCGAAGTACCTAAAATGCCAAAAGGAACGATTTAGGGCGATATTTAATCAAATAAATACGATTTAGGGCTTAAATGACCCCCGAAAAGCGGTACACTTTTCGCCTTATCACTTCCGCACTATTTTTGGATGATGTAAATTTATTATGTTTTGATAATGAATTTATTATAAATGAATGAAACAAAACCAATTCTTTGTACCTTATGTTATGATACCAATATAGTAGCACCCTAATGCATGTATGCTTCCGCGAAACCCGAATTTTAGGGGTGTTACAGATTGGTATCAGAGCATAAGTTATAGAGAACTGGGTATTTTTAAAACCTAGACTATAACCACCTTTGTGAAAACTTAACCCTATCACCACCACGTGCCTGCCTGCCAAGCTGATGCCTCGCGTATGATTTTGTTTGAGGATGTAATTGAGTAGACAATTGAGAATATATTGGATGAGATATTGAATGATATGCTTGATGATAAGTTGATGAGATATTTGCTGGTATATGTGATAAGTTGTTTGAGGATATAATCATTGAAATGTGTGCTTTACTTTTGGATATTTCATATCCGCCTATTTTAGCTATTCACCATAAGCATTTCCATATGCTTATGCACACACCATACCTATCACAGAGTTACGCTATTTCCTTGCGTAATCTCATTACTAAATGTCAATTTTGTACACTAGCCGTAGTATTGGTAATGATTTTGGGATATAAAGGACATATTGCTAGCATAATTAGACTGAGTATTTCAAAATTCATTGAACCTCGGGTGAATATAGCCTGATCACCTATATTCAACCAGGGACAGTGGGACATAGCCTGATCACCTATGTCCGACTCAGAGGTGAATTTTGCGATACTGAGAGTAGTTATAACAGAATTATGTTTGGGTTAGAGTTTTCCTTTAGGAATGATAAGTTTTGCGTGCACACACAAGCACTGAACATAACACCTAAGCCTGCACTCACACACGACACACTGACATCACAACATCTCATGAATCGTAATGCTTCTGACGCCACTAAACATCCTCGTTTATGTGGAATTCTTGTTTGCCGCCATCGAGCGTAGTTCACCTTGGGTGGGGCTGGACCCGATTGGCATCATTTGAATCTGAGCTGCTTATCGTCATAAGCCTCTTCGATTTTATTGGAATCATTGGATTTGGTTAGACTATTATTGGATTTGATTTTGGCTACGTTTGGATTTGATCTTTGGCTTCGTCTTGATTTGATTTCCGACTATGTCTTGATTTGACTCTTGGATATTTATAGATTTTGGTCTCGACTATTATGGATTTGGATTCTGAATATTTCCTTATGATTTTGGACCTCGTTTCGAACCTGAATTTGTCATTCAGCCTCGTTTCATTGGTGATCTAGTCACAGCCGCCTCTACCCTAAGCCATGTGCTCAATCGAGGATATTCATTTTCTTAATCGATGATGTTCATTTTCTCAATCGAGGATATTCATTTTCTTAATCGATGATGTTCATTTTCTCAATCGATGATATTCTTAATCAAGGATATTCATTTTCTTAAATCGATGCTATTCAATCAATGTTGTTTTAGCGACGATGTTCAATCGATGTTGTACTTTCCCCCTCCAACCTAAGTCGTGCTGTGTCAACCGACTCCGACTCAGCAATCAACATTCTCTTACAGAGTTGTACTCTGAACTTGCTAAATCTCTCCTTCAGTAAGGATTCTGTGCTTAACAAAATTCTTAAGATTTTGAGAAGTAACCTGAACCACATTCCTTGGGACAACCACCCAATTCACCCCTCGTCCCTCGGGAAATTCCAATTATCTTTACTACCCTCTTATAGGACAATAAACTGTTTTTCCGAATAACTTACAAACAGCCTTTGATTTTCTACAGACCATTTTGCGGCCATTCTACAAAATGGGTCACTACTACTTCACAAAATCAAAATTTTAATTTTACCACTATTTTCTAAAGGAGAATTGTTTTTCCTGTTATCTCACAAACTATTTTCAAAATTGTTTCACAAAACGATTTTATAAATATTTTGTTGCCATGTTACAATATTTTGAATCCAAATGCAACCTTACTACTATCCTAAAAATCAAAAAAATTTTGATCAAACTACCATTTTATAAATGGTGAACTGCTTTCTTGTTACCCCGTAAGTTAATTTTACAAATAGTTAGCAAGTCGATTTCATAAAACTTTTTACTGCCTTGCTACGATGTTATGAAATCAAACTGAAAATCAAAATTTTGACCTTCCTACAATTTTATAAATAATGGGTTGTTTTCCTATTATCATATAAGCCATTCCACAAATCATTTTGTCGATTGCTCTTTTGCTGCTATATCATAAGCTAGACCTCGGGGGCGAATCCCGACCTCTACCTGAGTAATTGTTGATAATCCTACTTAACCTGTTCACCTCCTGCTAGCCAGCAAAACGAAAAGTATGGACAACCTTGCTTGTCTATATGTGAAGAATATCGTTGTGCGTCACAAAGTGCCGATTTCTATTCTTTCAGATTGTGATAGTCATCTCACACCCACATCTTGCCAACCACTTCAAAAGGCCATGAGGACAAATCTGGAAATGAGTACTGTGTATCATTTCCAGGCTGATGGCTGAAGTGAAGAAACCATTCAAACATTGGAGAACATATTGTGTATTTGCTTAATCGAATTTGGCAATGTTTGGGATAGACACCCATGTTGGTTAAATTCTCTATTACCTACCATTTCAATATTTCAACGGCACTGCAATAGACCCTCTATGGTCGTAAGTGCCGATCACCGATTTGTTGGGCAGAAATGGAGATACCCAACTTCCTGACCATGAACCTGTTCATGAAACTACCAAGGAGATCGTTCGAAGGCGAAACTGAGATGCAAGCTACTCGTGAATGATTAGAAACACGGATAATGTAAACCTCTTGAATCCTCAGACAAAGTCAAAATTTTGCTTAAAAATTCACCATGAGAATGTGTGAAGCATTTAGTAAACGTGGAAAGCATGATCCTCGATATATTTATACTTCCAAATTCTCGCTAGAATTGGACCGGTAGCTCACCGACTCAAGCTACCATCAGAACTCAGCAGCGTTCGCGACGTTTTCATGTGTATAATCTAAGAGTTGACTTACTGATGAGACAATTGTTTTTCCTCCGGGAAAGATCCAGATTGACAAATATTTAAACCTTGTTGAGAGACTTATCGAAATCATGAATCCTCGCTGTATCAATCCTTTTCAAATCCTTGCTAGAGTCAAACTGGTAGCTCACAGATTTGAGCTACCATCGGAACTCAGTAGCATCCCTGACATTTCACCTGTGAAATCCGAAGAAACGACTTGCCAATGAGGCAGTTGTTATTCCTCTGGGAGAAATTCAGATCTTATAACGTTCAAACCTTGTTGACCTATTGGAATCTTGAACCTTGGAATCAGACGACTTTAGTAAAGTCGCATCTCTATCTCCAAAGTTCATTGAAACTCAAGAAAGGACCCAAAATTCACGTAGGGAACGCGAAGATAAATCCTCGTGCGTATATACTCATTTCCTTTAGACCTTAATGGGTAACTTGAATTGAATCGTGAGGACGCAATTCCAATTAAGGAGGTGAGGCTGTGACAACCCGTAAATTTCCTGACTTGTTCTATTTGGAGAAACAACAATTTATTTTGAGTTTGGCATTAGTTGGGAGAAACTAAGCGTGTTTATAGACGTTTTTATCAGAAATATTATTCTGAAAGCATTGGCGTAATTCTCAAGTCTTGAATCGGCCGTTTACTAGTCGAAATGATCCCTGAATCTCATATCATGAAAGATAATTGAAATTTCAGAAATGGTCCCTGTGTTATATTTTCTTGTGCACCCTCCATCTATTAGCAACCTTATACTTTGTTTTTTGCAAGTTGAAAGTATGTTTATAAATAACATATAACCACTTAGGGTTTTCATTTGGTATCATCACCACTCCATAAACCCTATCCTCTCCTCTCTAGTTTCCAGCCGCCGCCACCATCTACTCAGCAACCACTATTCACCGCCACTCTACCACCAAAAATAACACCACGCCATCCTTTGTTTCGTGATGTAGAACACGGATCCACAACACACGTGCGCTGGAACACCCATCTCCACTATGTACGCGCCTCCTCCGCCTCTTTGACAGAAAGAGATTCGAGATCGAAGGGGTTGGTGTTTTGTTGGGAGTTTGTTCGCGATAAGGTTTTGATTACAGGTTTGTTTGGGTCGTGTCCGTGAGCTGCCGCCACCACAGCCGTCGTCACCACCTCACCACCGTCGTCTCCTCATCTCCTCATTCCTCTTTCTCATTTTTTGGTATGCCGAGTCCTAAACTCGTTTGTTATCTTTCTTATTTGAAACCGATTAATATTTATGTTGTGTAGGGTTTTCGTGGATCAAAAGCTTGACCAAGAACGTTCTGAAAAATATTGCGTGACTAAAATGAAGATTTAAAACAGATTAAATAAATTTAATTTAGTTGTTGTGTGGTAAGAAGAACTATTAAACGGGTATTTGTTTGTTTTAGACCGAGTCAACTCGGTGAGTCAGTCAACTCACAAATTGTCCTTATTGGTATTGTCGATATTATTGTCATGGTTTGTTTTGATTCGGTTTGGATGGGATTGCTTGTTTATTCATCTTTGATTGTCTCAAGTGGATACTGATATTGTTTTGTAAATTGGCCACGATTTGGATTTCCTTTATTCTCGTTTTTGTCCTTCCTCATTATTGCTTGGGTTTAACGACACACCACAGGGGTGTGCTCGGCTAGTAGTGGTCTTGATCTCGGCACAAAGGTAAAACCCACATAGGGTGCGTTCTTATTTGTCTTGGCTCAAATGACACAAGAGCGTCGAGAGCTAGCCTTTACTTTGGTCAAATGAATGTGTCAAAAGAATATTTGCAGAAATGGGTGTTTGGTTGTGTCAATGGGCTAAAAAGCCCAACATTTTTATTAGGGCGCGTTTGGGCTTAAGTAAGGGCCGAAGCCCATAAAAATATTAATGGTGTGTTGGTTTAACTTATTAAAGCGTGTTCGATTTAATCCATTGTGACAAAATATATTTGGACTATCATGTTTGTTGGTAAGTTTCAGATATATTGAGATTCATAAATGAGATTGGACTTGAATAACACTTGATGGATTAAATACTCGGATTATATGACTTGTATTGACATTATTGGATAATTATTGGATTTATAGAATCGATATTCATTGGACGATTGGACGATTGGACGGTTGGGACTTATTGTACTTGAAATGAATACAATATATTAGACTCCAAATGAATTTAATATATTTGATTCATGGCAAATATACAATAAGGAACCAACATCTAATAACTATGAATACTCTCATTATTTTTCTATTAAAATATTGGGAAATATTGTTTTGAGAAAAATTGATTTAATTAAAGCCTTTCGACTTGGGCGCGTTCTATAATAAATTAGTCACGATGAAACTTTCGTAAAAGCTTTTTTATAATTAAATTATGTTAAGAAAACTCTTTAATTATAAACATCGTCAAATGTCGAAATGTATTGATAAATTGTAAGACTCGACCATGTGATTTATAAATATAGACTAAATCATTATAAAACATATATGTTTTATACAAACTATTTGGGAATTATGGGGTAAACACCGAAACTTACCTATTTTATATTATATAGTTAATTGTCATCATTGTCTAGACTTTCTTTGATTAACTTAGGCATGTCAGTATTTCTTGATCTTGTCGATGTTGCTTCCTCTTTGGCGAGAGTTGTATGTCGATGTCTCTTTCATTTTGGCGTGAGTTACATCTCGAGTCAATGTCTTCTTACCATACCACATGAAACATTGATACTAAACTTTTTACAAGTAATGACATGAATAATCCACGAAAACTAAGACATACTATCTCTGGTAGACTTGATTATTGGGTGAACTATATTCTTAGATAATCGTATGTAGGTTACGCCGTTTCTGTACAATTGTACTCGTCGTACCTATCTCTTGAATACCGTTGTGATTAGCTAGATGCCATTGTGTCAGTTGTGATATTTGCATTGTTGTCACTAGTACAAAAAGTTCTATTGGTCACGCATGGTCGATTTTGAAATGTCACACTGTAACATTTATACGTGACTAAATGTACCAGAATAAAATTAACAGCCACACTTGATCCGACTTGTGTGACCATTTCGGAATTCTATTGTCACACATATGAATATTTATGTGACTAGAGGTAACTAGAAAAAAAATTTTGGATTATTTAGTCACTTTTAATTCGAGACGTGTGACAGATACAAATGAGCTCGAGACATTAGTCACACTATAGATATACATATGTGACAAATATATGTCACACAATTGAAGAGTGTGACCAAAATAGATATATGGTCACATGAAGTAATTGTGTATGTGACTAAATTATATAGTCAAGTTTGTCACACATTATTTAAACGTGACTGCTATTCTTTGCAGAATATTTAGCCACATAGCATTTGAAATGTGTGACAACTAAAAAGTAAGTTTGAAGCGTTAGTCACGATATGCATTTAATAGTGACAAATATATATGTCACACACTTGAAGAGTGTGACCAAATGTCATATATGGTCACACGAAACCATAGAAACATGATTAAGTGTAACGAAAATTCGATACATATGGTCACGTAAGTAAATATGTGTGTCTAAAGTTTAGTGTGTGTTTGCTTGCCACAACCTAATGTGTATAGTCACATTTAATTGTAGCATGATCATGTGACTATATGCTTTACAATAGTCACACCATATCACAAATATGTATTTAAATTATGTTTATTGACACATTATAAAGGTATTATATGTGCAATACATTCAAAATAGTCGCATTGTGATATTTATGTGACTATTATTTATAGCAAAATGTGATATTTAAGTGTAACGAAAATTCAAAATAAGTGCAACACATTCAAAATTAATGTTGCTAGACATAAGTTAATGCTGCTAGGCATAAATTAATGTTGCTAGGCATAAATCAAGCTTAATGAATAGATGAAAAATCAAGCTTAATCAAGCTTTAATGAAGCAAGAAAGTTAAAATTCATATATAATAAACCAAAAAAAACATTGGTATCCATATATAACAAAAGAAAAATAAAGCGGTTCATACGTATAAAAAGTTTAACAACTAAATTTCGGAGATTTCTCCGGATCAAACGACAAATGCACATTTGAAGCAAACTTAATTTTTTTGCTAGGCATAATTCTAGACTAACATAACTTTTTTGATTATAACAATATGTATATGATACTTTTTTCATTTTTTTGGTTTAATGAATCAAGAAAGTTAAAATTCATATAATTAAAAAAAAACAATCCCATAACAAATTAAAAGTAAATTAAAAATTGTTCATATATAAAAAGTTTAACAATTAAATTTCGGAGATTTCTCCGGGTCAAAAGCCAAATGCAGATTATCGTAGTCAATGACGACGTCCTCTTCCTCACTCAAAAATCCAACATCAGCCGCATCCTCTTCCACTGAACCAACCCTCGGCTTTGATCGCTTGTATTCCTTCTCATCTTTCTTAATTTGAAGCAAACTTGCTTTACGTCTTGCCTTATTTCTTCGAGAACTCCACGACTCATACCACTCTTCAATGTTAAATACCTTCTCTGGTTTCCTGAAATCAAATAAGCATTGGATGATAAATTTACAGATTATCCTTTTAATTTGGTATTCTTAATTATATGATGTATATAATGTAACATTCTAACATTAAAGATTATCATTTTGATAAATTTATACAGATTATCCTTTTGATAAATTTACAGATTATCCTTTTGACCGTCTTGATTGGGGGGGTCAAAAATTTTCGATATAATAATGTTACATTCTAACATTAAAGATTATCCTTTTGGTATATTATGATGTAAGTTTTGAATGCTGGGTGAGTAAAGCTAGGTTTTTTTCACGGATCTTATGTACTAGGAAGATAACAAATATATGGAATAAAACATTCAAACAACTACGTAGTAAACTAACACAATTTCATAACTGATTACCTAAAGCTACCAATTGATAACCATTTTTATAAATTCATAAAAGCTTAATACACCAAAATTATTATGGATTAACTAACTTCTAGTCCCCGACATTTCACCTGTGAAATCCGAAGAAACGACTTGCCAATGAGGCAGTTGTTATTCCTCTAGGAGAAATTCAGATCTTATAACGTTCAAACCTTGTTGACCTATTGGAATCTTGAACCTTGGAATCAGACGACTTTAGTAAAGTCGCATCTCTATCTCCAAAGTTCATTGAAACTCAAGAAAGGACCCTAAATTCATGTAAGGAACGCGAAGATAAATTCTCGTGCGTATATACTCATTTCTTTTAGACCTTAATGGGTAACTTGAATTGAATCGTGAGGACGCGATTCCAATTAAGGAGGTGAGGCTGTGACAACCCGTAAATTTCCTGACTTATTCTATTTGGAGAAACAACAATTTATTTTTAGTTTGGCATTAGTTGGGAGAAACTAAGCATGTTTATAGTCATTTTTATCAGAAATATTATTCTGAAAGCATTGGCGTAATTCTCGAGTCTTGAATCGGCCGTTTACTAGTCGAAATGAGCCCCGAATCTCATATCATGAAAGATAACTGAAATTTCAGAAATGGTCCCTGTGTTATATTTTCTTGTGCACCCTCCATCTATTAGAAACCTTATACTTTGTTTTTTCAAGTTGAAAGTATGTTTATAAATAACAAATAACCACTTAGGGTTTTCATTTGGTGTCAACACCACTCCATAAACCCTATCCTCACCTCTCTAGTTTCCAGCCGCCGCCACCATCTACTCAGCCACCACTGTTCACCGCCACTCTACCACCAAAAATAACACCACACCATCCTTTGTTTCGTGATGTAGAACACGGATCCACAACACACGCGCGCTGGAACACCCATCTCCACTATGTACGCGCCTCCACCGCCTCTTTGACAGAAAGAGATTCAAGATCGAAGGTGTTGGTGTTTTGTTGCGAGTTTGTTCGCGATAAGGTTTTGATTACAGGTTTGTTTGGGTCGTGTCCGTGAGCTGCCGCCACCACAGCCGTCGTCACCACCTCACCACCGTCGTCTCCTCATCTCCTCATTCCTCTTTCTCATTTTTTGGTATGCCGAGTCCTAAACTCGTTTGTTATCTTTCTTATTTGAAATCGATTAATATTTATGTTGTGTAGGGTTTTCGTGGATCAAAAGCTTGACCAAGAACGTTCTGAAAAGTATTGTGTGACTAAAATGAAGATTTAAAACAGATTAAAAAAATTTAATTTAGTTGTTGCGTGGTAAGAAGAACTATTAAACGGGTATTTGTTTGTTTTAGACCGAGTCAACTCAGTGAGTCAGTCAACTCACAAATTGTCCTTGTTGGTGTTGTCGATATTATTGTCATGGTTTGTTTTGATTCGGTTTGGATGGGATTGCTTGTTTATTCATCTTTGATTGTCTCAAGTGGATACTGATATTGTTTTGTAAATTGGCCACGATTTGGATTTCCTTTATTCTCGTTTTTGTCTTGCCTCATTATTGATTGGGTTTAACGACACACCACAGGGGTGTGCTCGGCTAGTAGTGGTCTTGATCTCGACACAAAGGTAAAACCCACATAGGGTGCGTTCTTATTTGTCTCGGCTCAAATGACACAAGAGTGTCGAGAGCTAGCCTTTACTTTGGTCAAATGAATATGTCAAAAGAATATTTGCAGAAATGGGTGTGTGGTTGTGTCAATGGGCTAAGAAGCCGAACATTTTTATTAGGGCGCGTTTGGGCTTAAGTAAGGGCCGAAGCCCATAAAAATATTAAAGATGTGTTGGTTTAACTTATTAAGAGCGTGTTCGATTTAATCCATTGTGTCAAAATATATTTGGACTATCATGTTTGTTGGTAAGTTTCAGATATATTGAGATTGATAAATGAGATTGGACTTGAATAATACTTGATGGATTAAATACTCGGATTATATGACTTGTATTGACATTATTGGATAATTATTTGATTTATCGAATCGATATTCATTGGACGATTTGAACTTATTGTACTTGAAACGAATACAATATATTAGACTCCAAATGAATTTAATATATTTGATTCGCGGCAAATGTACAATAAGGAACCAACGTCTAATAACTATGAATACTCTCATTATTTTTCTATTAAAATATTGGGAAATATTGTTTTGAGAAAAATTGATTTAATTAAAGCCTTTCAACTTGGGCACGTTCTATAATAAACTAGTCACGATAAAACTTTTGTAAAAGCTTTTATATAATTAAATTATGTTAAGAAAACTCTTTTATTATAAACATCGTCAAATGTCGAAATGTATTGCTAAATTGTAAGACTCGACCATGTGATTTATAAATATAGACTAAATCCTTATAAAACATATATGTTTTATACAAACTATTTGGGAATTATGGGGTAAACACCGAAACTTACCTATTTTATATTATATAGTTAATTGTCATCATTGTCTAGACTTTCTTTGATTAACTTAGGCATGTCAGTATTTCTTGATCTTGTCGATGTTGCTTCCTCTTTGGCGTGAGTTGTATGTCGATGTCTCTTTCATTTTGGCGTGAGTTACATCTCGAGTCAATGTCTTCTTACCATACCACACGAAATATTGATACTAAACTTTTTACAAGTAATGACATGAATAATCCACGAAAACTAAGACACACTATCTCTGGTAGACTTGATTATTGGGTGAGCTATATTCTTAGATAATCGTATGCATATTAGGTTACGCCGTTTCTATACCATTGTATTCGTCGTACCTATCTTCTGAATACCGTTGTGATTAGCTAGATGCCATTGTGTCAGTTGTGATATTTGCATTGTTGTGGCTAAGGTGAATTCATGACCCCCTACTTTAAATTGTTTTTATAACTATTTTTGGGGGAGAATACATGCTCGTTTTAACTAACTCAATGATTGTTTATCTGAATACGTGGAATGTTTGATTTAGATTTGATTGATTGATTGATTGACTATACACTTGAATTGGCTGTTCGAAGGCATTATATGTTTACTAGATATATATGTGAGCTCCCTAGCTCAAACTATTTTCTGGATTTGCAACTACTTTTGACTTGCTTTTGTGTTGACTACTTGAGGTTAGATGAGCAAAAGATGTTGACTTAGACTAGGGTAGAAATGTCTTGCTATAACCATGTAACCTAGCTAAGAATAGATATCTACTTCCGGCCTAGATCATGGTAGTAACGGGTGGTTCCTTACTATAACGATTGCCTGGCTAGTGACCGCCGAGGGGCCCACTCACAACGACCACTTAATAGCGAATGATATGGAATTGATTGATTTTGGAATGATATTGGAAAGCGTGAACTATATCTGCCTCTAGTCTCACATAGCAAGAACTCTATCGGGTCCACTGTGAAACTTGTGATTTAAAACCATGAACTCACCAGCGTAAGCTGACTTTTAGCATGTATTCTCAGGTATAAGGCGATAGCTCACTAATGGAAGGCGCTTGGCAAGGGGCATGGTCATAGGCGACTCTATTAAAGCAATTGGGACCACTTTAATTATTTTATGGGCTTACTTCCGCACTATTTTTGGATGATGTAAACTTATTATGTTTTGATAATGAATTTATTCTAAATGAATGAAACAAAAACCATTCTTTGTATTTTATGTTATATACCAATATAGTAGTACCCCAATGCATGTATGCTTCTGCGAAACCTGAATTTTGGGGGTGCTACATTAGTTGCTAGTCAACTAACCCAAAAGCTACTAATTTGTTAGAACCTAAGTTTTCTATATTTTAGTCAAGTCTCGGTTATTTCAACATTTGTAATAGGTTGCTAGTTTATTTAAGTTATTTAAGAGAGTCATGTAAACATGATAAGAGTCCAAACGTGTCCAATGGGCTCCAAGCCCATTCGTCTAGTAAAGGAAGGAGAGAGGGAGTGTTGCCCTAGCTCCTATCCTATAAATAGGACCTCATGTATCCATTCTCTCTTGTTGGTTATTTCAATAACATAGTGAAACTCTTGCACTTTTATTCTTCATATTTGATCTAATCAACCAAACTCTATTTCTCATCTCATTTCTACCAAATCTATACTTGTGTTTACAATATAGTGACCTAACAAGTGGTATCAATCGGCAAACAGAAGGTGTACGCTTTGTTTTTGTTCCTAACGACCCAAAAACTTTGTTTTTAACTCGTTATTTTTGATAAAGTTTGCTACTTTCTTGTTTTTTTCGTGTTTTTATCACATCTTTTACATCAAAACTTGTGTTACAAACTCAAACAACCAACAAAGTTTCAAATTTTAACAAAATTTTTTGATTCGTACTATTTGTACCATTTTTTCGAAAATTTTCAAATTTTCAAAAAGTGGTTCAAGTTTCCAACTTTCTTTAAGATTTCATCATTTTAAGGTTAGTTGTACAAGAATCTTGGATTAAAAACGTGTTTTTGGATTGCTTTTTACAAAAACAAAATCTGCCGTGTTTTTGCATTTTTTCGAAATCTTTAAAACCCTAACTTTCGAGATCTTTTGTGACTGCTCCTAAAGTGTTTTCGTTGGTTACTCAGTGCTTTTGTCTCTTGTATAAGAAAGAAAACACTTCAACTTGTTGGATATTTTCGATATTGTACAATCTCGAAAATCTGTGGAATTTTTTTCAAAAATTTTGAATTTTCGAGATCTTTTCTGTTATCGAAATCTTTTGATTTTCGAGATCCTTGGAAAAATTTCGAAATCCTTTCATAATTTTCGAGAACTTTACAAATTCCTGCTACAGTAAAATTTCTCGAAACTTTGCTAAAAGTTTCTCGATAAACTGTTTTTTCGAGAACTTTTATATTTTTTCGAAATCTTTTGAAATTTTCGAGATCTTCTGGACTTTGACTATTTTTCGAGATATTCAACATTTTAAGCTTTGGAAACATACATGGGATAGTTTTCGAGAATTGGCATAACACTTATACCTTCTACAAGATCCATTTTCACACAAGTATTTCATCATGTCTCAACCACCGTACTACAACTTTCATCATCAGCAACCCTATCATCAAACACAATTGTTTCGTCAACAACAACAACAATTTCAACAACAACAACCTCAACAATCATATCCATATAATCAAATGGTCCCTCAACAACATGTCATGATGCATCAACATCAACAACTGCCTCAACCTCCACCATTTCCAATGCAACAAATCACTCAACCGTCGAAACAAACTCATTGGTTTGACCAAATGTGTGAAGTAATCACTACTCAACAATCAAGACATGAAGCAGGTTCACTTGACACACCACCCATGCTCACACCCGGTAATTATGTTCAGTGGTCAAGTCGATTCCTAAGATTTCTTGAACTCAAGAAACCACATGGCAAATACATGAGACAAGTTATCAATGAAGGCCCATTTGTAACACCGACTACCCATGTCCCTGGTGATCCTAATGCTAATCCACCCGTACCGGAATCATACAGACCCTATACTGATGCTCAACTTACTGCTGAACAACTACTTCACAAAGAAGCTGATGAATATGCCATGATCTACATTCTTCAAGGCATACCTAATCCAATCTTTCGCAGTGTTGATGCTCAGAAAACTGCTAAGGCAATGTGGGAACATGTTCATCTCCTAATGGAAGGAACTCAGTTGAATCAGGAGGACATGGAGTCAAAACTTTACATGGAATACACACATTTCATGATTGGGCCAATGGAATCACTTGAGTCATACTATCACCGCTTCACTAACATCATTAATGACCTCGATAGACACAACATCATCTTACCAAAGATTGCTGTCAACATGAAGTTCTTAGGATGTCTTGGTCCTGATTGGCAGAAGTATGTGACATTTGTTCAACAAGCCTGAAATCTTCATGAAACACCATATGGTTTGTTGTATGACTATCTGAAACACCATCAACATGAAGTTGACAATGATCGCGCTCTCAGAGGAAACTATTCACAGCCCCCACCTACAAACTCTTTGGCGCTTGTTGCTCAATCACATGTTCCGGCTCCACCATTACAACACAATGTTTATCATCCAGAACAGGCTTATCACAACAATCCATCTTCGTATTCATCTTATGATTCTTCATCGCACCCTCCTGCAAATCAATTTGCATCATATGACAACAATGACACCTTTTCTACACCACTCACTGCTAATGATGACGATGATGATGAGGACTTCAACAGTCTCAACCAAGGAATTGCACTCATTGCTCGGGCTTTCAGCAAATTCTCAAACAAGTCCAACAATCGACTTCGTTCATCTTCAAGTACAAGGAATCAAGCTGTCATTCACGATGTCCGCGTTGAGATTCAGAATTGCAACAGTAACAGATTTGGATCGGGTGGTAATATGGGTAACTCTAATTCTGGACAACGGTTTAACAACAATGGAGGATTCAGGAACAATGGTGGTATCCCTCAGAGAAAGGCAGAGATTGTTGACACAGGGAATACTGAATCAGGGAATACAGTCATCAGATGCTATAACTGCAATGGAATAGGTCACTTGGCAACTGCATGTCCATCACCGAGAACTCAAGGAAGTAAGTATCACAAACAGGCATTACTCCTTGCTCTCAAAGATGAAGCCCGCAGCAACACGAATGCAAATGACAACAGCTTCATGGCTAATGCACATTCTGATGATGACATGGAAGATTTGGAAGCTGCTGTTATGCTGATGGCCAACATGCATGAACTCCACATAAGTGACTCAGGCCCAGTTTATGACACTGATGGTCTTTCTCAGGTAACTGATCTTAACTCATGCCTCATACATGAAATTGCCTCCCCATCTGCATCTGCATCTTACAAGGAACAAGAAGTTCAAAATGATTCATTGTTATCTACACACACGAATACTCAAATGGACACAAAAGTTATATTTGATGATTTTCAAATTAACCCGGTTGTCACATTTGATGATTCGGATACTGAAACTGTCAATGATAACAATGCTCACGTTGAACATTTTGATCCTTCGTCTGGTCCAGATTCAGAAATTCAGTCCCTTCTTATGACTAGTCAATCTCAAAACATTAAATGTCAAGAGCTTAATGCTAGATTGAAAGAGAAAAATGCATCATTAACTAGGGATATTGAGTGCTATAAATTTCAACTGTCAAACGCGGAAAAACTGATTCAACGGGAAAAAGGCTTTGAAGCTGCTTTTCTAAAATCTTCTCGTCACGAAAAAGAGTTAGAACACCAAATTGCTAAAATTATGGAGTCTAAAAATGACTTAGCTTCTGAGCTGGAAAAACAAGCGTTTGAACACAAAAAACAAATTGCACAACTTGAAGCAATAATTTTAAAAACCAAAACGGAGTTGTCAAATTGTCAAGCTGAGTTCACGGAACATAAACAAAAAACAAGAAAGAAAGTTAAGTCATACGTTGATGAGATTGTTGAATTGGAACACAAGCTTAAAGAATTTCAAAATGTTGTGTATAAAACTGGTAATTCAGTGACTACTATTCAAAAGTTTTCAGTAACTCGAACAAACAATGGTCACGGCTTTGCAATTGGAAGTGATTCACCATGTTTTTTACGTGTAGCACTCAATGAGATTCCAAAGTTATATAGTGCAGATCATCTCTTTGACGATACTGTTGTTCGTACTGTTGTATATGATTGTGAAGAGGAATATGAAATTGAAGAAGAGAGTCGATCAAAAATGGAAAATGTGACATACAATAAACCTTTTGATTACTCTAAAATGCCTCCTCTTACTGATATTTTCACACCGCAAAAAGAGAAATCTGAACAACTATGGTACATAATCAAACCTCAAGAAGTTACTTCTCATGTAGCTCCTGCTAAACCAGTGGTGCAAATAAATGGTCCTTTACCAAATGATAACAAACTTCAAAATCTTCCTACACGTTGTCGTATACTTAAGTATTTCGACACGTTCATGGATAACATTGAACAATTAGATGAAGCCATTGAACGCAACTCTAAAATAACGGTTTTTACTATTACTACTCCTCATGAGAGAGAAAAACGAGAAGTGTTTCAAAAACAGTTTTTACCAATTGCACGACATTTGCGTCATTGTGCTCGCCACTGGGAACAGGAACTTCAAAAAGAAGTCTCATCTATGATGAATGTGTTTCAAGAAACTGAACAAGCGATTTTAAATCAAAAACGTCAAAATCAATTTTTACAAAAAGATGCTGATCGACTCTTGGAACATGTTCTTAGTGCTGATATAATTTCTGTGATTATGAATTCTCTTTATGAATCTGGTACTTCGATGCTTGTTGATGATCACTGTGATGATGTTGAGTTGTTGTCTAAACAAATTGAGACATTAAAAGATGAAAACGTTAATCTCCGAAAACACAACGATGATGTGCAAAACAAACTTTCAAATGAGATTTCTCAACTCAACAAAAAGCTTGAATGGTGTCAAAACCAAAGTCTTGATTTCGAACTGGAATTACAAAGTCTCAAAACTTCTACAACTTTTCAAAACGAAAACGAGGAACTTAAAAGTAAAATCTCGAGATATGAAAAGGAAATTGCAGAATTGCAAGAAGTTACAGATTTTTGGCAAAAGAGTCGTGATGAATATTTTTATTCTAACCGAAAACTCGACAGTGAAATTCAAGATAAAATGCACATTATCATTGAGTTGAAAGAGAAAATACATAAGCTTGAAAAAGGAAAATCTGTCAACACTAATGTAATTGCTCCAGGAATGTACTCTTTAGACATAACAAACATAGCACAACACACTAAGAAGTCTAATTTGGATCCTTCCACTTCTACAGGAATAGTTGCCACTCATAGCGTTAGCAGATCCAAGCATAAACGAATGAAAAGGAAGAATAGGATTTTGCAACGTAGAAGAGAGACACTAGAAGCCTCTGAAGTAGAAGAACACCCTAGGACTTTGAATAAGACTCATCCCGCACTAGATTTAGATAATGATTTGGCAAATTGTAATCCTAATCTATATGTAACGAATGATGAACCTTTGAATGTTTTAAAAGTTGATGCTTCATGTGTGTTTTGTCGTAAAAGTATGTTATCTGGTGATCATTCCAAATGTGTTGCAAATTCTCTTTTATCTCGTCTTAAGAAATGTACATTAGGCAGAAAATCTAGGCCCACTAATGCTTCTAAATCTGTGCTAGGACGTATGCCCTGTGTAGTTTCTAAGAATGATATAGTCAACCCAGTAGTTGCGAACAATACCTCTAGGATCATGCCAACTATCACTGAATTTGATATAAAGAAGGCTAAATCTAGTTGGAATTGGCAACGTTGGTTACAAAGAACACATAACTTTAAATGGATTCCTAAAATTGTTAACATGTGTGCTTCTAACCCAACAGAACCCACAACTTCTTCGGGTTCCACCCTTACCATTGTACCATCGTCGTCTCTTTCATGTGATGCAGGTGGTGCAAATTGTTCTCTGGATTGTTGATAGCGGATGCTCCCGACACATGACAGGCAATCTCAAACTGTTAAAAAACTTTGTCTCAGAGTTCATTGGTACTGTCAGATTTTAATAATTGAGCTTTAAGTTCTTAGCAACCAAATTCTTACTATCATTTATATTGCTCACTTAAATGTGACGAACATACATATTAGTTATGTAGGTCCTACGACATTAGAGAGCTAATCATGAATCAATGAAATCATATTAAATTTATATCAACAATGCAATGAAAATATTTTCATTGTAACTAAATACATGAAAAAACTCTTAAGTTCTTGATATGTTTATTGTACTTCAACCTAATCCTAAGATAAAATATTTTCATTGTTTCTATATTTTGGCAAAGAGGAAAGATGTATCAGTAATGGATGAAACACCAGAACAAGTTTATGTTCATACTTGAAAGTGGTGTCTTTTCATCCATCACTGATACTTCTTCCATCTTTGATACAGATACATATTATGTTCATACTTGAAAGTGGTGTCGGTTCACCCATCCTTGACAAAGAACAAAGATGAATCAATAATGGATGAACAACACTAGAACAAGCTTATGTTCATACTTAAAAGTGGTGTCGGTTCACCCATCATTGATACTTCTTTCATCTTTGATACTTGATGTTTTAGCCTAAATATTCGCACTAAAACTAAAAAACAACCATAAACCCTAACAATAAAAAAACACAAATATACAGATCATACATAAACCCTAACACTAAATAACACTAATTAAATAAGCACAAACAATGAAATAATCAGATAAACCAAAAAAACAACTAAATAATCAGATAAACCAAATCATCTGTCAAACTTATGGTCAATATAGAAGCGATCTAAGTATGTTACCATATGCTTCCGATCTAACTTAGGGTGTAGTAGTGAGAGAGAGAAAGAAAGAACAAGGCAGCTGTGTGTGATTGTCGGATAGAGATTAAGTATATGTTGGAGTGTGTGAAGTGTGTTTGAGAAGCTTTGTAAATAATATATATTATAAGTGATGTGTGTTATAATATATATTAATTATAAGTGTTGACCGGTCAATGTGTGTAGGTGCTAATGCTTAAATTGATTGTACATATAGCTTAATTTTTAGCATTTACTTAAAATGTATAGATAA
>LBNU01027026.1:6290-19138 GCA_014162995.1 Artemisia annua | reverse complement strand
TGTTTATCGATGTTAGGCTTAAGAAAACTGGCAGACTTCCAATTGGTAACATGCTTGAACGTCTTAAGAAACATGAACCAAGGTGTACTAAGGTTATCTGATTGTATTTAATGCATGAGTGAATTCTAGTGATCCTATGATAGGAGCTTCTTAGCCGGCTCGACATAGGAGTGAAGTAGGGGCTTATAGAGTTGGGGAAGTTCGTACACACCCCCGCGACTGGTATTAAGGAATACAATCCGTCATCCACGAAATTAATACACATTAATCAATCGGTAAAAGATAGTTAGGGAGTAAGGAAATCTAAGTAAACACACTTCTCTCAATATAGTTTTCACAAACATTTATTTTCTTGTTATTTTATTTTATTTGCATTAGTAGTTATTTGGGTTAGTTGACTAGCAACTAATTCCGCCCACTCCTTTAAACCCGAGATTTTTACTTGCTTTCCTAAAAATATAAAAATACAAAAAAGAATCTTCGCTCACCCCTAGACCTATTAGAGTAGTTTTTCAATCCTAACGATACTATTCCTCTAGAGAACGATCAATCCCCCATGTTGACATAAATAATGAATAAAAACGTTATTTATTGTTTTCGATATCTCTATGTTTTGATGATCACAAAATGTAAAATCATTAAACGTAAGATTACTACGTAAACAAGTATTAAGCTAGTTTATATCATTATATCCAACTTAATCACTTAAGGTATGAATAAACAAGTGCTTAATACATCTGATCAAAGGGGTATTTAATTAATTACTACAAAGTTTATTTAATTATATAAACATATTATATATTTTTGAAAAACACTTTTGGTAATAAAGAAAAATGTTTTAATCATACTAAATATATGAATTCAAATTTTTAACCAAAATCGGTTAGTTTTTCACCAAATAAACTTTCCCTACTAAAGACAAAAAATCTGGCCATTACAGTAGGCCGGCCCCCTTAATTATAAGGGGTGGTCCCCTTAATTTTAAGGGGACCGGCCATGAATTAAGGGGGCCGGCACGCTCCTGTGTCAGATTTTGTCAGAATTTTTCCCCAATAAATACCACCTTAAATCTGGTATTTTTTCTCACCTCTTGCACAAAAATTTTCAGATCTAAATCTCTCTAAACATCTTCCAAAACCCTTTGATTATTAGATTACTAATCCTTGTTTCAAGTGATTCAATCCCTCATCATTCACCATCATCCAAAGTGCAAGAGAAGAATACTCCTTCAACCTCAAGTTTAAGAAGTATTGTATATTGATTGTATATATTGTGTATAGCTCTTGTGTAGTTATGTTGTGAACATTATAAGTAGTTCTAGGAGTGTTATTTGTGAATAGAAGTAGGGTAGTGGTGAAGATTAAGTAGTGAAGTAGTGAAGTAGTGAAGAAGTTGTGTTGTGAAGAAGTAGTGACGAAGTTGTGGTGTGCTCAAGTTGTGAAGAAGTTGTGGTGTGTTGTGAGATTGGTTCTAGCTAGAATTAGGACCCGACATTTAGCTTTGTGTCGTTAAGCAGATTTCGTAATTTCCCTCCAAAAATGAATGTGAAAATTTTCTCCCCCAAAATTTGAAAATCACTTAGAAATGCAATTTTAAGGTTACAGGAAAAATTTGAGTTTTGAAAATTTTGATGCCAAATTTTACCGAAAAAATTTGAATTTTGGCCTAAAAATTCGAATTTTGGGCCAAAATTTTCACCGTTATAAAAAAAACTTGAATTTCGCGTAAAAATTGAACGTTTAGTTTCCTATAAAAAGAAAAAGAAAGATGGATCTTTGAAGGATAAGTTGTAGGTTGTTGTTGAAGATTAGTTGTGAGTGTCGAAACGAAAGTCCAAACTTGTAAAACAAAACTTTTCTTATTCGCTGACCAAGAATCCTTACTCGCTAAGATAAACTTTGATACTATCTGAAATAAAGGTTGAAACTCGCTAAGAAATTTGGTCCTTACTCGCTGATCAGAAGTTGATACTCGCTAAAAAATTTTGGTCCTTACTCGCTGAGAAGTGTTGAAACTCGCTAGAGTCTAAGGTTGATACTCGCTATAGAAAATTGATACTCGCTATTGAAAATTTCTTACTCGCTAACAGAAAGTGATACTCGCTAGATGTAGGTTGATACTCGCTAAGCTAGAAGTNAATTTGGTCCTTACTCGCTGATCAGAAGTTGATACTCGCTAAAAAATTTTGGTCCTTACTCGCTGAGAAGTGTTGAAACTCGCTAGAGTCTAAGGTTGATACTCGCTATAGAAAATTGATACTCGCTATTGAAAATTTCTTACTCGCTAACAGAAAGTGATACTCGCTAAGCTAGAAGTTTGATACTCGCTAAGAAGAATTCCTTACTTGCTGAGGATAAGGATAAAATTGGCTTACTCGCCAGGAAATGGATGATACTCGCTGACCAAACTCCAAACTCGCTTAACCCTAAACTCGCTAGAAACCCAAAAACGTACTGTTGATTTTTTTTTTTGCTTTGCTAAATGAGTACCAAACAAGTATATATCCAAATCTAACGATATCTAAACCTTTCTAAGCATCAAACCACCTACTGACCAAATGAAACGACTACCAAAGCCAATCCAAACGAGACCAAAACTAACCCAAACTAATCTAAAACAACCTCTAATATCCCTAGGCGAATGATACCACTTGTTAGGTCACCATGTTATAGCATATACAACCAAAGATACTTGTATGAATAAGAAACAAGAATAGAGAAGAAGAAGAAGAATAATATGGAAGGAACTCTACTAATGATATGATAAATATGATAGTGTATTATGAGAACCAACAAGCCTTAAGGAAGGTTTACACATTGTATTTATAGGGGAGTCCAAGGGTCTCAAGTTTCATCTCCATACTTTACACTACTAGCCCTTGGACTTCCACTTGTAGTAACATTACATCATAAACTTTCATAACAAAATGATTAAACATAAAACATAATAACTTTTACTAGCAACCTATCATAAACTAATGACCGACACTTGAGTAACGTGAAACGTGTTCCTAACACATCGAGTTAGAGCATAAAGCATATTGGGCTTTGAAACATGTTAATTTTGACTTTAAGACCGCGGGTGATCATCGTAAAATACAATTGAATGAATTGGTTGATTTGCGTGATCAAGCATATGAGAATTCTTTGATCTACAAAGAGAAAACGAAGAGGATTCATGATTCCAAAATCAAAAACCGCGTTTTCAACGTTGGTGATCAAGTCCTTCTTTTCAATTCTTGATTGAAGATTTTCTTGGGCAAGCTCAAAACCCGTTGGTCCGGACCGTTTACCATCACCCAAGTTTTCCCTTATGGCACCATTGAGTTATCTCAACCCGATGGTCCCAATTTTAAGGTGAACGGTCATCGTCTCAAACATTACTTCGGAGGGGATATACCACCCATGGTAGTCCCGGATCTCCAAACTTTCCCTAAGGACAATTGAATTCGGGAATCGAGTCAAGCTATGTGACTCGGTGAACAAAAACAAAGCGCTTCGTGGGAGGCAACCCATGCTTATCATTTCTATTTTCTAATGTGACGTGAGGAGGGGCGACCTCTTCCATTCTTGTGTTTTCGTGGTTGTTTGTGTTGTATGTCCAGGAATTTCCCGAATTATGACGACTCTCGTGCTCGTTGTTTGTTCCATCATCATTCGAGTCTCATTCTTCATGCTTTTGGAAATTCATATTATATCCTAAATCTTATCAACTAACGTATCTTTGGCATAATTAATAAATGGCCCTAGACTTATGTCAGGATTACCCTTACCTTTTCAAACATTGAGGACAATTTTTCATTTTAGTTTGGGGGGGTCAATCTTCGATTTGATTTGACTTGCACTTTCATATGTGACGTATACTCACGTAACCCCGTTTTTCCTAAAAAATTGAAAAATTTGAAAAAAATTTTTGAAAAAGTTTCAAAGAATAAGTGTTGAAAAGTTGTGAAAAATAGAATAAAGTTCGAATATGTGTTTTGACACCGTGTCGACTTTCCGCTGGCGAGAGTAGGAATAAAATTTTGACTTGATCGGGCGTGTTGAGCTCTAGCTTGTTCCCATAACCAATGATGATCACATAAGCTTGTGCTTGTTTTGTACACAAGGAGCTACTCTTTTGTGTACTTTACTTTATATATGCGCAGCTTAAAAGCTTCCGCTAGTCTTTTACATAAGAAGCTAGAAAATGCGAATTCTTTTATTAGAATTTGCAAGTTTCCGTAATTGACTTTATATATGTGTGGCTTGATTATCGGCTAAGCATCCGCGGATTTCATTATTTGAGATTTTCAAAATGCGGAGAACGAGAGATGATAGTGTTTATTTAGAAGTTAGATGCCATACGTGGAGTAGTGGTTCTCTTTAAAGCTCATCGAAGGTACTTGTGGCCTTTTGTTCCCACCAGCTTGTTTCACCCCATATCTTGTGTATAATAATTAAAGATGTCTTGGTTTTGACGAAATTTAGTTCTTTATCTTCTTAAGAGAATCTTTGCTTGAAAAATTGGGTACACATCAAGGATACACGCCAATAGTATTGAGTTGTATAGTATTGTATTTCGTTGTATTGAGTTGTACGTATGTAGTTTCGGAGCTACCCTTTAAAGCCCGGTATTCATTAGAGCTAAGGTGTTTTGAGACTACGGACTGAGATCGGACCTTGGATCCTACTTCTAAAGGCGGTAGGTCTTGGATTGAAACCGTGAAGGTTCGGAGTTGAAAAGTTACTAAGGCAAGAAAAAGAAAAAAAATGAATGAAAAAAGTATCAAGAAAAGTAAGAAATTGAAAAAAAAAAAATCAAAAGAAAGAATAAGGATTTATGTTGAGATTTATGGATTATGAGCTTAAGTGTTAAGACTAAAGTTGGTAGCACGTGAGGTGCATGCGAATGATCCTAGATCGGGCGCATGAGGTGCACGTGAAGGTACTCTCCAACTTATGTCTATTTTGATGTATTCCAAAGTCTTTGTGTATGTATCCAATATCCTTGATGTGGACCTCATTTTTCGAGCAAACCTTCTTAAGAGAAGATGACTAACTACTTAAAGTTAGAATTCTTGGTATCTTTATCGGACTAACTCATATTGGAACGAGAAAATATGAAGCAATTCATTTCTCAAATTAATTTAAAAAATTCTAGATACACTAAGATATGGGAACAAGGGGTTTTACACAAGTAACTACGATGAGTAGTATTGACATCTAACTTGTAAATAAACGGTTATCTCGTTCATAAGCTTAGTTTGGGGACTTGTGAAAAATCAAGGACGACGAATTTTAACCTTTTGGTCACTTTTCTATGAATCGTGTTTCTACTCCTTGACCCTAAAAGTTATTGAAAGATAATGAAAGTCGATACACCGTCACCTTAATAAGTTGTTGAAAGTTCAATAAATAATAAGTGTAATAAATGGAGGAACAATGAAAAGGGAATAACGGGGCGTTTAAGGGAATAAATAGTTTCGTATCTCTTTCGAATATTTTGCTACTTTTCAAAGTTAGTAAAAAGAGTTATGAAATTATTTATCTCTAAAGCGTGAATTGATCCCATTGCGTGAGGACACGACAATATTTTAGTTTGGGGGATTTTGATATGTATTAAATTACATATCATTTATTTACCATTTTAAGACCAAAAAGAACAAAAACTAACTGTAAATGCCAAAGATTGTTTGTTTTTGTGTCTATGATTGTGTAGGTAAGAATATTTCAAAAACGGACTCAAATCACATCAAAACAATCAAAAACGAGCACGAGATGAGAAAAGTGTCAAGAACCGGAGCCGAGAATCATTTTTCAAGCCTTGATCTTTATTTGAGCTCAAAATGACTAAACAAATCCTTGAAGAATCAAAGTTTGTCAACAAAAGTCCTTGGAAAATATTTACACTTATGGTCCCTGGAAAATCAGAAATTGCATAAATGGTCCTTGTGGTATTTCTAAATACTAAGCTGCCAAACCCATTTCATTTAAACATAAACCCAAAAATCCAACTACACAAAACCCACCAAGCCCAATAACCCAACCAACCCAAGCCATTAACCCATCCCATTTACCAGGTCAACAAGTCAACATAATCAAATTATAATAAAAAAAACCCCACGCGCCAAATTCCACCCCCAATTCACACTTTTACCCAGTTCCATGAACCCTAAATCACAATTACCCACAATTACCCCAATCCCGTCACTTATTACCACAATTAAGGGTACGTTAGTCATTCCCCAACATCCATTGATACCCTCTGACAGAAAGAATGACAAGTGGCAGCTTCTAATTCGTTCCTACACGTCACAAATCCATATCGCATCATTTGATTGGAAGAAATGAGTCACCATGGATCTAAGAAGAATATTCTAAGAAGATTCCAAGGTCTAGATGGTTCTGAGCTTCCTCCTCACTCAGCTATAAATAGGAACGATTTGTGGCTCATTATGTATGTAGTTTTTAGATAGAGAAACTCTGCCAAATTGTTTACTCATTTTGTTTACTTGAATTTTTCCTTTAAATCTTTTGTAACGATCTAGTTATTTTAATAAAGTTTGATTCAGTTTTCATTGATAAATGTTCTCTTTACATTGAATTCAGTAGATTAATAAGCTTGGTTACTGTGAAAACAAGCTTATCAGAAGCTTATTTTACTTTACATTTAGCTAAGTTCTTTTAAATTTGCTCTCAACATTTAGTATAAAAAAATATAAAAAACAAAAAAATATAAAAAAATATAAAAAATGTTTTCAAAAGCTTAATTGTAGAGTTTATAAGTTCTTAATCATTTTAAAAAGCATTTGTGGTTAGTTGTTGTAGATTTGGGTAGCTAATTAGATCATTCTCACAAAAGTCAACTAAAAAGTCAAACTGTGACATATTCCATGGTGTTTGCTGATTGTGAGAGACAGTCCAAGTGAGATTTGGAAGCATTTGGCCTGTCTAAAGACAGGCTAGCATAGTGAACCTCCTCAATTGTGGCTGAGGAGGAAGAACTTTGTAAGTTTGATCATATTTTGATTCCACTCAAAAGCTTATAGTATAAATCTGCTATTGATAGTGTTGTTACTGTTACATTCAGCTTGATTTGATCATGTTTTAGCTTACATGTTTGTATCTGAGCTTGTTTGAGTACCTTTGGAACTTGTAAGTGAAACTGAGTAGTGTACTGTAGTTGATTTTTCATTGATCTGTGATCTGAGATTTGTTCTGTGTTTGTGATTCTGATTGTTCACTCATAATGAGATTTGTTGCTTAAATCATGTAGTTGAAGAATTCACTGAATTTTGAGAGAGTGTTGTAATTTGTCAATTTAGTTAATCTGTGTATATTGGATATAAAAGGATTTAGCTGTTGATTAGTGGAAATCTGAGTTCTACAGTTGATTGTGATAACTTTTGATCATTTGTGTTAGTAGAGACAACCTGAATCCATGTTTCATAGTGTTATTGCACCGTTCATTAGAGTTTGAATCTGCAGCTACTGTTCATTCTGCTAATATATGATTCTGTGGAAGATTGTTGTTATTATTTGAGGATCTGTGCTTTATTATGGTCCAGTAATTCAGGGAATTCACTGTGGAAGTGATTATCAATTTGAATCAGTTAGCTATAGTGGTATTGCATAATTAGAGAGTGTTTGGATTAAGAGTATATACTGTGCTTTAGATGTTTCTGTGAGGTATAATTAGTTTAGACAGTTCACTTTAGGCATTTTTAGGATATTTAGTGCATAAAATCAGTAGGTATTTAGATAAAAGTCAAAATTAGCTTAATCTCTCATTTTAGCATAGTGAAATGTTTAACTGTTCATATCTGTTGGATCAATTGGTGCTACTTATGTTTGTGTTTGAGAATTTTCATGATTAAACAAGTTTAATAAACATCTAGAAGTAGCTTTAGAGCATTTAAATCCAAATTAGTCAACTGAGTTGTGTTTCATAAAAAGCAGCATATGCTGACTCACACAGCTTAATATAGTTTTTATTGCTGAACTATGGCCAAATTGAATATCAATTGGTATGTTAGTGATAGGGCTTTTGCCACTTTTGTGTAATTTGGCTGGTATACTTCATTTTGCCCCCCTTAGGTTTCATTTTTACAGCTTATTGAGTGCTTATTTTAGCATGCAACATGTTATTGCTGAATTTTCTTTGTAGTTGCATTTGATAGTTCTAGCTTGTGATCTCAGTCTCTTTGATTGTTTTGTGTTTCATTCAGTGTATTAATGCTTCTCTATCAGTCCTGAGCTCCCTTGATACTGTTTTGTGCTTATTAGACTTTTATAAGTGCTTATTTGATGTGCATTTAGCTGAATGTGCTTGAATTTGATTGAAATGTGGTCTTATTTGATTTGTATGAGCATCTTTGAGTGCTAGTACCCTTCTGAGTCAGTCTTGAAAAGTTTTGGTTCAAGTGCTTATAAATAAGCACTTGAATAAGCTGTGCTAAGCTTAAATAAGCACTTTTCAGCTTATTTTAAAAAAAGTTTTTCTCACAGAATCTTTAGTATAGTATTTTAGATTTTTCATTAAAAAAAATAGATTTATTTGAGTTGTTTTGCTATTTCTTTTGAATTTTTCTAGATTTTTAATTATTTTAAATCATTTTCAATTTCCAAATAAATCATAAAAAGACAAAATATTTTCTGAATTTATTTTTAAAATTCATTTTCAGTTTAATAAGATTTTTAGAAATTAATTTTGTAGAATACATTTTTCATTTTAAAATTAGTTTGATTTTCTTTTATTAAATAAAAATACAAAAATAGTTTTTAATTCATAAAAAAATAAATAAAAAATCAAAAAAATATTTTTCTTTTTCTTAAAATTATTTTTAGTTGTTTTAGATTTTTAGAAAATTGTTTCACATTTTTAGGATCATTTTTAAAGAAAAGTCGCGTTTTATTTTGTACGTTACATTTAAATTTAGCGTTTGAATTTCCGTTTTTAGTTTTTAGATCATTGTGCATATATTGTTTGTACTTTGTGAATAATTTAATTGTCTTTATCACTATTTGAATTTCAGTTTCACTATTTTCACTTTTACACCTTTCACAAACACGGTTTATCAAATACGATAAACGAGATTCCATTTAACCTTCGCAAGGACACGACCCGGGTAATTTCTTATTCGTTGAGAAGTTGCTTGGATATTATACTATACTATTCACAACACATCATACACCAATCACAAAAGTACAATGGCAAGTTTTAATCTTTAGTTTGGGAACTTATTAATGGTCATACCCTCAGTTGGGTGGTATTCTGCCTTGGTTTGAGTTGGTAATATTTCATGTATTTATTATTAACAAGAAAACAAATGTTTTTGGCTTTTCGGGGTGTGTGAAAAAAAACTTTTGGAAATAGTTTTGGAATTGATTCGTTAACCGAAATCGTTCCTTTAAGACTACTCGCAGGGTGGCGGAAGAGAAGAATGGATCTCTTTTCAGTTCGCAATTTAATGTCAGAACTTCCGTATTCAACCTGTATAGGTTGTAATCTTAAAGAAAACGAAGTAATTTAACTTCACGATTTGTTTTGTTGTTTTTGATTTTTTTTTGTGTGGTTAACACTTTAGGAAAAGTGTTAATGACTTTTTTTTTTGGTTTGATTAAGATTTTTACAAAAATTTACAAGGAGGGTTTTGAAATCACTAAACTTAAACGTTTTTAAAACACGCAACAACCTCCCCGGCAGCGGCGCCAAAATTTGACTCCTCCCAAACTAACCAGTTAACCAGGTGTGGTCAACAAGTCAAATCTGAGAGGGGGAGATCAAATTATGATCTGTTGAAAGCACAGTGTACTCACGGGTCGTTAAGTGCCAGCGAGATTGAAATTGTGTTTTGGAAAACGTTCTGGGAATGAGTGATTTGGGAATAGTAACCAGATAATAATTTGGATTGATTTACACTAATGGAAATGAGATAAATAACAGATATTAACAATTACTGGGAGTCAGATAAACTAAAAACGTAATCAAAATTAAAACAAATGCAAATGCGTACTGAAAAAGTGGGAATTGAACAAAAATAAACTAGAGGGGGTGAAAATGATTTTTTACAAACTTAATATTAAAAGAAAATTTTATAAAAAAGAAAATAATTTTTTGATTATTTTATTACTTAATATTAATTAAAAACTATTTAATACTTATTAATAATATCTAAATTAAACTAAATATAATATAATAATAAATAAAACTAAGAAAATGAAAATTTATTTTTAAAAACTCTAAAATAACTTAAAAATGATACAAAAACTAAAAATATGTCTTTTTGTGAATTTAATATTAATTAATTACTAATTATATTAATTAAACTAATTAATTAATTTAAATTACTAATAATACTACAAATGACTTATAAATTTAAGAAATATTTTATAAAACTAACTAACCTTCACATGAATCCTAAAAAATTATAAAAAGTTTATAAAAATTATTATTAAACTATTTTACTAAATATTTACTTAATTACTAATTAAAAGCTAGTTAAACTAAATTAATTAAGATGAATAGAAAATGAACAGTAACAATTATGAAACTAATTTCCAAAAATACTTTATAATATATAAAACCAAGAAAAAATATAAAAAAGTACTAGTGATTAAAAATAAACAGTAGAGGATTTTATTTTTGGTTTTTTAATTAAAACTAATTTAATTATTATTAATTATTATAAATACTAAATGAAAAGATAAAATTATGAAATTTTTTATACAAATACTATACTAATTCAGAAACCAAAGAAAAGTATAAAAAGTACTAAGTGCTTAATGAAAAAGCGCAAGAATAAGCTAAAAAGCTAAAACTTCTTAAATAGAAGCTATCACTATTTTAAAAAGTGATGATTTTTTGATTTTTCTTTTTGAGAACTAATTATACACTGAAAACAAACAACTTTTGTGAAAACACTTTTTATAAAACTTAAAAATAAGCAATTTGGCCACTTATGAGTTTAACAGATGGATTTTTTGGATTTTATGAATGAGAAAAGCTACCAATAAGCTACACAGGGATAAATAAGCTATATTCTACTGAGAAGCACACAAATAAGCAAGAATGGAACAATAAGCACAAAGGAATAAGCCAAAGATATCAAATAAGCACTTATGCACACAACAGACCAAATAGGCCAAAATGGGACAATATGCAGGCCTTTGTGGTGCCCACAGGCTTGCTTAAGGGTAAAAAACAAGAGTTGATTCAAAAAGCTGGCTAGGAGGGCTTTCCAATAAGCCGAGAATCAGAGCTTAAGGCTCACTAATAAGCTTGGGGTGAGCTTGTGAAGTTGGCTATAAAATCTGGTACAGGGGAGTTTTTCAGAAAATGGGCTAAAAGAAAGCTAAAAATAAGCAGTTAACTAAGCTAAAAAAAATAATTAAAAATATCCTAATGAAGATAAGCAGCAAAATATTAATGTCCAAAAAGCACAAGTCCTGAAACCTAGTATTAAGTCCTAGAGAAAATCAAATAGTTTATTCAAAAAAAAATTTACGACAAATTTGACTTTTTGAGATTTTATGAAAGTTTGACTTTGGTGAACTTAGATCTGATCCTAATGACTTGTATTGATGTTTTAAGTTATAATGCACGTAGATTAAGCTATGGAATACACTTATGCAACAATATGATGAAACTTGGAACAAAAAGTACTAACAGTTAATGAAATCTATAAGATTAAAGTGCATTTTGACTTTTTAATGAAAGAGATCTGTATTTATTGACTTGAACAACTAATATTACCCTAATATGAACTAAATATGCAAAGAACAATGCAAGCAAACAACTAGAGCACACAAATACCAGCTTTACCAAACACCCCTTTTAGTACATTGATTTTTGACTTTTCAAGCAAATGATGAATTAGGACCATGAACTTGAAACATAATCACATATACTAACATATTAAGCTGAAATGAGCAGAAAATCACAAGAACTAACAACTAAAACTCATATACCAATATAATGCTAAAAATGGCAGTGAAAATAAAAATTATGAGCACAAAGGATATCAATGAACAAACTCCTAATTTTATGTTACAATATGACTAAAGTACACTAACTAAGCATATAAATCACATAGATAGGCAACCATAAGCACTTATACAGTTAAGTGTAGAAAATGGATAAAAACTCATAGTGTGCATTCAAGCATGAACCTGAGAATCGTGGACCATAAATCACTTCCTAATACTCCCCATGGAGTTCTAAACCATAGCCATCAAGGATTCACTATGCTCCAGCCAACTACAGTCTTCTTTCTTCTTTATATATATATATATATATATATATATATATATATATATATATATATATATATATATATATATATATATATATATATATATTTTTTTTTTTCACTGATTTTTTTCTTATTTTTTATATTTTTTGAGAATTTGTACTAAAACTATTTCTTGCAACTTAAAAGCTTATAGTTAAGCTGTTGTGAGTCCACAAGATCAACAATCCACACTTTTAAATACTAAATAAGCTAAAATGGAATTTTACTAGAAATATGCAAACTTGAATTTCAAAAGGAAACTTGAGATTTTTATTAAATAACTTAAAAGAAACACTGGAAATGAGCTTAGAAATACACTGAAGGAACAATTACATTAAAAGAAACAAAGTTTACAAGAAATTCGACACTACATGAACTAAAAATTAAAACTAGATTCTTGTCTCTGCTTCTTCTTCTTTTTTATATAGATGCCCAATGTGTTCCACTTGACTTTCTGAACATTTCCCAACACAGATATTGGCCATTGGATCACTAGAATTGATCCTGGCCTTTGATGAGTTTTTGGCGGGAAAATGGTTTTATACCAATTGGGGTCTGTGATTGCAATTGGGGG
>LBNU01027025.1:28963-41497 GCA_014162995.1 Artemisia annua | reverse complement strand
CTTTTGTCATTTTAGGTACTTTTGAGAGGAATTCTGGAAAACATGCATATTTGGACGTTTTTGGAGCATAAAAGTGAAGAAAACGACAAAGTCTCAAAAGAAGCAGAAATTACAACCTGACGGCGTCAGAGTCACAAGGTGACGCCGTCAGCAAGCCTTGACAAAGTCTCAAAAGAAGCAGAAATTACAACCTGACGGCGTCAGAGTCACAAGGTGACGCCGTCAGCAAGCCTTGACAAAAGAGTGGAAACCAATTATCAAATGACGGGCCAGAAAGATTTTGGAAATTAACACCTGACGTCGTCAGGTGTTAGAAGATGTAGGCCGTCAGGTTATGAGTTAAAGAGTGATGGCCCAGAGAGGAATAGAGAGTGACGGCGTCAGAAGTGGATCTAGGCCATCCGAGAAACCTAATGGCGGCGAGCTGACGACGTCAGCCTCTATAACCTGACGCCGTCAGAATGTAAAATCTATATATAGTTTTTTATTTTTCATTCATTAAGTGTGGAACATTGTGGAGAACTTTTGGCACCAAACCCTAGACGGATTTTTTGTACTTTTTAGTGTTTCCAACCCTTGGAACCCTCATGCTTAATTAAAGATAAGTCTTCACTTTAATTCAATCAATATGTCTATGTGTTGGTTGATTATCTCTTTTGCTTGTCTTTCAATTAACATGTGTAGCTAAATTCTTCTTGTGTTTGCTTTGCTTTTCAGTATACTTAGTATCCATCTCAATCAATATGTCTATGTGTTGGTTGATTATCTCTTTTGCTTGTCTTTCAATTAACATGTGTAGCTAAATTCTTCTTGTGTTTGCTTAGATCTAATGAAACCTAACTATTAATTATTGGTTAATTGATGTGTTGTTGTTTGTTGGGATGATTGTTCCATCAATATTAGGCTCGAGAAAATTGGCCAACCTCCTTTATGGTAACGTGCTTGAACATCTTGGGAAACATGTAGCCAAGGCATACTAGGCTATTAAGGTAGTATTTAACGCATGAGCCACTGTTTACAATCCCTATGGTTGTGCCGTGCATGGCATAGGAGGAGATAAGAGCTCATAGAATTGGAGAGATATGTATGCCACTCCATGAGTTATTAGGAATACACCCTTCATCCACACACGTAACATACATATCAATTAACCGGTCAAAGATAGTTAGGGTGTAATGAAGTCTAAGTAAACACACTTTTCTCCATATAGTTTTCACAACCAAATAGTTTAGATATTTTATTTTATTTGCAATTGTAGTTATCTTGGGTTAGTTGACTAGCAACTAATTCCGCCCACTCCTTCAAAACCGAGATTTTACTTGCTTTTCATAAAAATATAAAAATACAAAAAGAATCTTCCTTCACCCTTAGACCTATTAGAGTAGTTTTTATATCCTAACGAACACTATTCCCTGTGATAGAACGATCAATCCCCCGTACTTACCACTATCCTATACTACATCGGTCAGGTACACTGCCTGGTGGGGTTGTAAGCCTCTTGAGATCCCTTGAGAGGTAAAAGCTGTTGTAAGGTCACAAAACCACGCATCAACTATCTCTTTTGTAATTTGAATATCACCCTTTCAATGTCTGATGGTCGTCTTCGATTCATCAAAAATTTGTACGACATGAAGTGCCCATTTTCTTGGAATACTATAAATTTTGAAATCAAGTAAACTTCTGAATCCCATTTTATATAAAACTTTGGTTGAATGAGCATCTGAATTTAAGAAACGAATAGCTTTAAATAATTGAGTTGGAGAACTCCTGTTTAAAAACACATTGTTATTCTTCTCTAAATTTGAAGTAGAGCATTGACCTTCAACAACTTTTTCTACACGTTTCCTGTTCTCCAACTTTACCTTTTTTAAACTTCTTTTGATTAAGCTTTGATGAATCATTTCTAGGACTTCTTTTATGTGACAATTGATGAATCATTTGTTGTTGTTGTTGTTGTTGTCGTTGTTGTTGTTGTTGTTGTTGTTGTTGTTGTTGTTGTTGTTGTTGTTCTTGTTTTTGTTCTTCTTCTTCTTCTTCTTCTTCTTCTTCTATTACATTAACTTCGTCATCTTCTCATTCTTTTTCTTTTTCTTCAGAGTTAATTTCATTTTTGGTCCCTGTGGTTTGGCCAAATTGCAGGTTTGGTCCCCAAAACTTTGAAAGTGCAGTGATAGTCCCCATTTTGAAGTTTGGTTTGCATTTTTGGTCCTTGGATAAAGTTAAATGACTAAAATACCCTNTCGAAAGTCAAAAATATGACTTTGGGTTATTTAGATCCATTCTTTTTTACATTTCTTCAAACATTCAATTAAAAACCCACACCAATCCATATCGATAATCTTATCATGATCAGTTGGAATAGAGCATAGAATCCTTTGATTCGGCATTCCATCTTTCATAGCTTCACATAAACATGTAGTGATCAAAACAAGCATGTTAAGCTTGAAAATGTTACCTCTGATTTTTGTTTCTCTAATTTTCTCTACAACTGATCTTGGCTTAACATTCTTCGTATCCTTCTTGAATTGTTTTTCCCCAACGGTGAATACATGCATCCTCACTTTTTACTCTATTAGGGACCTTATTGGTATATTACTAGATGGAAAACCAAGGACTTCACGCACTATCTCTTTTGTAATTTGAATATCACCCTTTCAATGTCTGATGGTCGTCTTCGATTCATCAAAAATTTGTACGACATGAAGTGCCCATTTTCTTGGAATACTATAAATTTTTAAATCAAGTAAACTTCTGAATCCCATTTTATTTAAAACTTTGGTTGAATGAACATCTGATTTTAAGAAACGAATAGCTTTAAATAATTGAGTTGGAGAACTCCTGTTTAAAAACACATTGTTATTCTTCTCCAAATTTGAAGTAGAGCATTGACCTTCAACAACTTTTTCTACACGTTTCCTGTTCTCCAACTTTACCTTTTTTTAACTTCTTTTGATTAAGCTTTGATGAATCATGTCTAGAACTTCTTTTATGTGACAATTGATGAATCATTTGTTGTTGTTGTTGTTGTTGTTGTTGTTGTTGTTGTTGTTGTTGTTGTTGTTGTTCTTCTTCTTACATTAACTTCGTCATCTTCTCATTCTTTTTCTTTTTCTTCAGAGTTAATTGCATTTTTGGTCCCTGTGGTTTGGCCAAATTGCAGGTTTGGTCTCTAAAACTTTGAAAGTGCTGTGATAGTCCCCATTTTGAAGTTTAGTTTGCATTTTTGGTCCTTAGATAAAGTTAAATGACTAAAATACCCTTTGTCTTATTCAAAAAAAGACAAGGGTAATTTGGTCATTTCACATTGAAAAGGACCAAAAATGCAACTCAAACTTCAAAATGGGGACTATCGCTGCACTTTTAAAGTTTTGGGGACCAAACCTGCAATTTAGCCAAACCACAAGGACCAAAAATGCAATTAACTCTTTTCTTCATTATCTTCATTATCTGTATCACCATCTTGTTCGTCTTCAGAATCTTATTCATCACTATCAGTTTCATCGAAGTTAAATTCTTCCTCTTCATCATCATCATCTTGTATTTCTTATTCTTCATATCAGCGTCAAGGTCGTATTCATTGGGTTCATCTTCTTCCTCATCGTCAGTGTGTTCAATATCAATTGATATATCATCATCATTAGATATATCATTATTAGGTATTGCTAATCTCTGCCCACTGGGCAAAAGATTAAGCGCAATTAATGAAGAATTTTTTTTAAATCAAAAAATGCATTTAATAAACATTTATTCATCACTAAAATTACCTTAATTGATCATCTTTTTGATATTAATTAACTCCAACATTCCTTATATAAAGAGCTAAACAAATGCTCAGTGGACAGATATTAGCAAAACCTATCATTATTATATGCTTGTTCTGCAAACAAAATATAAAATCATCAAAGGTATGCATTCATTATTAAAGAAGAAGAAGAAGAAGAAGAAGAAGAAGAAGAAGAAGAAGAAAAGATACCCAATTCATTATTAATACTTGAACACAGTTTTACACGCAAAGATTTTTTTATCATACATGGGACACTGTCTACTCAGTGAGTCATTTATTCTTTGAATGCAAACATTCAAACAAGATATGTACACATATAAAAGGTAAAATTAAAATTCAGCTGAAGGATTAGCGAAAACAATTGTAAACAGGATGTTAATGTAAACATTATAGAATTGTATTAACAATTATCCATACCGTGTAACAATTATCCAAACTGGCATGTCAAAAAATCAGTTCAAGTGGAAAGAGTGATTAAAAGAAAGGTATGTATAAATGTAAAAAAAAAAAAAAAAAAAAAAAAAAAAAGTTCCTACCCAACTAGTGGTTTTCTCCCAAGTGGTAAACTTTCTACACACTTCTACCATCTACATCACACATCTTAGATCAAATTCACCCACTTTTCTACTATCAAAATCTGATGTTTTAACTAAAGAAAAAAAATCTAATGTTCTTTTAACCTCGCATATCACTGTTATGTTTTAACCACTTCTTAAATTGGTATTTTGCTTCTTTTCATAAATATTTAGTCTTTAGTAATGGCTTGTGATTTGAGTGAGATGATGAGAAAGATTAATGTAAATGAAGCAGAGGAGGAGATAGTGGTATTTGAGGATAACAATGGAAATAACGAAAGCCAAAGTTGCCTTAGAAGGACTGTTATTGGTCGTATACATACTGATCGTCCTTATAATTTTTAGAGGATGAAGAAGGCTTTATCAGCGGCATGGAGAACGAGGCTGCCGGTAACTTTCCAGGTGTTAGATTCAAATATGTTTTTGGTCCAACTTGGCTATGATGTTGATTTAAGAAGGGTGTTGGAAGATGGCCCGTGGTCGTTTGAGAGGATTTTAGTTGTGATCAAGTCGATTGAGAATGATAAGCAGCCTACTGAGACAGAAATGACAAAAGTTCCGTTTTGGGTCCGTCTAATCAATATGCCTCTAAGTAGACGGGATGAATCATCGGTTCGTCAAATTGCAGCGAAGATAGGTGATGTTTTGGAGGTTGATGATACTTATTTCACCAAAGGGAGCAAGTATATTAGAGTACAGGTAATAATAAATATTATGAATCCTTTGTGTAGATTTGTTAATGTTCTTAATCGTCAAAATATTAAGGTTCGGGTTCATATTCACTATGAGCGATTGCCAAATTTTTGCTATTGGTGCGGTCTACTTGGTCATACTGAGAAAGATTGCCTAACAAAGCCCTTTGAAATTAATGGGAAGATGTTCAAAGATTGGCCATTTCATGAAAATCTTTGGGCTTCTAACTCAAGGGAAAATGCCAGTTTAAGTGTAGATTCACCCCTATCTCATCTCGCTTTTAACAATGTCCAACAAACAAGTAAAATAGCCATAGAAGGAAAAGAGAAAGGGCTATCTATGCAGGAGATGAATGTACAGAACGTTTGCGTAGATGAGGGTAAATCAACGGATGGTAATAATATGGAAGTAAATGGTGCGTTAGTTGCAAGAGGGTTACAGGAAGATTCCGGTCATGAAAAGGAGGAGATTGTTACGCCTACTTTAAAGGGAATAATTAAAAGTCATAGCAACAAGACAACTAATCAGAAGTTATTAATTCAAGATAACATCTTTAATGGGCCTCAAATTAATGAAAGTAGCAACCAGGATTTGGACGAAGGAGAATGTTTTTCTGGTGCAACTTCAAATTATTGTCCAACATCCACGTTGAAGATCACAGGCCATAAAGAGCCAAAAAATAGTAATGGGTCCGGTATAGAGCTTGATACGGGAAGAAAAATAGAACCTTATTTGAAAGAGTCAATTAAAGCTCAAGCAGATATGGAGAATACTATTTTGCCGAAGTTGTGGAAAAGACGTACACGGGAGGAAACACATACTAAGTCAACAGCTGGTACAAACAACATAAGTATTGCAGGAAAGAGATCAGTGGAGGAGCTCGATGATGGGGATCAAATGGATGTGGACTTTGTCAAAAAGCCAAGAGAAGTCGGAGAACATAATCTAACAACGGCGAGTGCTGCGGTGCAGCACCGCCGAGGCCAATGAGTATCTTAAGCTGGAACGTCCAGGGATTGGGTAACCCGTGGACTGTTCAACACATACGCTCTTTGGTTAATGAGCTTAGCCCAACTATCATGTTTCTTATAGAAACCCGGCTTCATGGTAATGAGGTAACGGGTTTTAGATACATTTTTCCGCAATATAATGTACTGGTTGTTGATTCTATCAGAAGAGCAGGTGGCTTACTACTTTTTTGGAAAAAGGAGTATGAATTAAATATTAAAAGTTTCTCACAAAACCATATAGATTTTGTTGTAAAAGAAGATGGTAATATTTGGAGGGGAACTGGAATTTATGGATGGCCTAGGCGACAGGAAAAGCATCGAACATGGGCATTACTACGTTCACTAAGGACCAATCAGGACCAAGCTTGGATTTGCTTTGGTGATTTTAATGAAATTATGTATGTGTTTGAAAAGGAGGGGCAAAGAGGAAGCAATAACACAGAGATGTCGGCTTTTCGTGAGGCCTGTAGTTTCTGCAACTTGGAGGATAGGAGTGCTACGGGGGTTAAACTTACATGGAGCAATGGTCGAAGAGGCAATGAAAATGTAAGAAAAAGACTTGACAGGTTTTTAACAAACTCACATTGGTTTGACTTGTACCTAGATGCGTCTTTTGAGAACTTAGCAAGAATTGCGTCTGATCATTCCCCAATAATTTGTCGTATATCTCTAATGGTGAAGAAAAAAACAGATGGTTCCGTTTTGAAAGCATGTGGTTACGTGATGAGAGTATCCACAGTGTGGTTAGAGATGCTTGGGCGTATGGATTGGCTGCTGGTATGCAACATGATCCGTACGGTATTGTGAGTGAATGTGCGAACAGGTTGTCTGATTGGAACAAAGGAGCTTTGGTCATGTGCAACGGTCGATTAAATCGAAACAAAGAAGTCTTCAAATATTGCAGAGTAGTTTTGATGGGTCGACACGTGCGGAACAACGAGCCTTAAGAGAACAAATTAAAGAGCTCCTTACACGTGAAGAGTTGGTGTGGAAACAACATAGTCGTATCCAGTGGCTACGGGAGGGTGACAAGAATACACGTTTCTTCCACACACGTGCAAGCAACCGACAAAGACGAAATAGTATTTTGAGACTAAAGGGCCCGGATGGAAGGTGGGTTGAGGAGCATAATGAAGTCTGCAATTTGGTGTCATCCTATTTTTCTGAACTTTTCTCAAGCTCGTCACCACAAGGTTGTGAATCTGTTGTGAAGGATATTGATCGAAGATTAACTGAAAATGAAAGACAAGCACTTGAGAGGCGTGTTACATCATCAGAGGCTTATGAGGCACTAATGTAAATGGACCCGTCTAAGGCACCGGGACCTGATGGAATGACAGCGTTGTTTTATCAAAAATTTTGGTGTATTACGGGTAATACTATAGTCAATATGGTGTCTACGTTTTTCGAGTCAGGAGTGTTACCTAGTAACATTAATAAAAATCTTGTAACTTTGATCCCTAAAGTTTCAAAACCAGAGTCTCTTAAAGATTTATAAAATTATTTCCAAGGTTCTAGTTAACCGAATAAAACCAATTTTTCCAAACATAATTCAAGAAAACCAATCGGCTTTTGTTTCAGATCGTGTGATCACTGATAATGCAAAAGTTGCTTTTGAAGTTTTCCATTTGCTTAAGAAAAAAAGGATGGAAGAAAAGGTGCTTTAGCACTAAAGATGGACATGAGCAAGGCTTATGATAGAGTTGAATGGCCCTTTATTCGAGCTGTTCTTAACAAATTTGGCTTCCCATCTCATTTTTCTAACTTGATTATGGCCTGTGTTTCTTCGGTTTCCTTCTCTTTTAATATTAACGGGCAAGTTTCAGGTCATGTAAACCCAACTAGAGGTCTTCGCCAAGGAGACCCCATATCGCCCTATATTTTTGTTATGTGTGCAGAAGTGCTATCATCTATGATAAGGAAATCTATTACGGAAGGTCATATACATGGAGTTAAAGTTTGTCGGGGAGCACCAGAAATATCTCATCTCTTCTTTGCTGACGATAACATCTTTTTTACAAGATCTTCAGTAGAGGAAAGTTGCAGGTTGAAAAGCATACTCACACGATATTGTCAAGCTTCTGTACAGGTAATTAATTATGAAAAATCTGAAATTTCCTTTAGTGCCAATGTTGATATTCAGGTTCGAGCTCATATAATTGAATGCTTAAATGTTCGTGAAGTTGTTGATCAGAATAAATATTTGGGGTTGCCTTCAGTTATTGGGAGATCTAAAAAGGTAGTTTTCCAAGCTATTTTGGATAAAATAAAAAAGAAACTTGGCGGATGGAAGGAGAACACTTTATCGATTGCGGGGAAAGAGGTTCTTATTAAGTCGGTAGCACAAGCGATGCCTATGTATATTATGAATATCTTTTTATTTCCAGGCAATTTAATTGATGATATTCACAAGGCTCTTAACGCATACTGGTGGGGTGACGGGGTTAAACAAAACCCAATTCGGTGGTGTACGTGGGAAAGGATGTGTGTATCAAAGTTTCGATTGGGATTGATTAATAAATCTCTTCTCGCAAAGCAAGTTTGGCGCCTGATCACATCCCTAACAACTTTGGCAGCTAGAACCCTCAAGGCTCGCTATTGCCCAAGATCAAGCTTCTTTGATGCCAAGATTGGATACCGACCAAGCTATATCTGGCATAGTTTCCTTTCGGTTAAAGATATTGTTCGGAAAGGATGCAAGTGGAATATCGGTGACGGTTGTAGTGTGAATGTATGGAAAGATTTTTGGCTTGATGATTACAGAAGTATGGGTCCAAAACTGAATAATTGTGATGTTGATCAGGTTCGTGATTTGTTAAATATTGAAGGTGATAGTTGGAATCATGAGCTTCTGTATTCATTATTTCCGCATAATATTGCAAGCAAGATTGCATGTTGTTTTGTGAGCAAGTCAAGGAATGATGTTCTCTATTGGCATAATAGTCCAGGAGGACGATTTTCATGCAAATCTGCTTATCTCTTGGCACTTGAAGCGGAAGAAGACATGGTCCGCACTACTACTATCTCTACTAACTTGATTGATTTCTGGCGTGTGGTATGGAAAGCAAGAGTCCCAAGTAAGGTCAAATTATTTATGTGGCGAGCCTGGAATAATTATGTGCCTACTATTGACAACCTACAATCTCGTGGGTTGAATCCAACACCTTCTTGTACTCATTGTGGCGAGACATCAGAAAATTTAGCACATGTCTTGTTCAAATGCTGAGTAGCAAAGGATGTATGGAACCATTGTAATTTCGGCCATTTTTATGATACACAAGGGGCGGTCACATTTCAAGATTTTTGTCAGGTGATTCTTGATAATTGTCCAGCCGAATGGGAGACATTCATGATGATATTGTGGGGATTGTGGATGAGAAGAAACAGACATTTTCATGGCCAGTTGAATGGTAGGGAGGGGAACGTGGAAGTTATAGCGAAATCGGTTTTATCAGACTATCATAAGGCAAATCTGATAGAAAATCTTAGCGGTAACAATGGGGTACATAATCATGCAGGTATGTGGTTAAGGCCAGACGTCGAGCACATAAAAATTAACTGTGACGCTGCGTGGCAAAAAGAGTCTGGAAAGGCAGGTTTAGGCTTTGTAGCACGTGACTACAAGGGTGAGGCCTTATTTTCAGGTGGTCGCTTAGAATGTTATGCAAGTTCTCCCCTGGAAGCCAAAGCAAAAGCTGTTCATTGGGCTATGACACGTGCAATCTGTAAGGGGTACTCTCACGTTATATTCGAGACAGACTCGTTGTGTCTAGTTAAGGCGCTTCATAATAAAGTCACCCTGCTACAAATTGCAAATCTATTTTCAGATATATTGTCCAAGTCAATNAAGTTATGCATAGTGGCAATACAAATAAACCTTCGTTAAGTTTGTTTGAATTTTGGTCTACCTGACAAGATGAAAAGTTGGCTAGCAGTTGACTTTTAATGATGCTGATAATGCCATTTCAAACATTATCACGGGTTGTATATGTCATATTATCAAGGGTGACAACTATGCTTAGTTATTTTCCCTGCTTAAGTATAATACTCCTAACACATATTATGTATACTAGCAGGGTACTCGCGCGTTGCAGCGGCGGGTACCCTGAAATTAAATTTTTCGGTGAATCATGTATTTTAGTTTATTATGTTCTTTTTGATAATAAATTTACGGAGATCAAGAATTTCATTTAGCTCGTGCCCGTTCGGGATCGTGCCCATTCTGGCTCGAGCCCGTTTGGCTTGCACCCGTTCGGGCTAAAGCCCATTTAGCCTGTTGCCCGTTGCGTGAATTGGCACAACAATAAGTAAAAGCGGAAATATTTGGTTAACGAACGAATAGAAATAAACGTTATACGTATTTATAGTTAAAGTTTATGTAAAAACAAATATAAAGTTAATGGAAATAGTTTCGGGTGCTCGGGAAATGATTATGACACGTTTTATTGGTCTCGTTAGCATTTCGTTAAAAATATAATAAAAATGACAATAATAGTCCCTATGGGCNACGAATAGAAATAAACGTTATACGTATTTATAGTTAAAGTTTATGTAAAAACAAATATAAAGTTAATGGAAATAGTTTCGGGTGCTCGGGAAATGATTATGACACGTTTTATTGGTCTCGTTAGCATTTCGTTAAAAATATAATAAAAATGACAATAATAGTCCCTATGGGCGCATTAGGGTTTGCTTATGGTCCAAACTACACATATATAAACACACATTATAATAGTTTAGGGTTTTCACCCTTTCCTCTCTCTCTTAGCCGCACCTCACCAAAACCTCACCCTCTCCATTTCCGGCCGTTTTTTCCGGCCAAAGCACCACCACCGCCGCGAGTGAGCTTACACCGCCACCACCACATTCACCTTTATCTCATCCTCGTTCTTTTGACATATTACACGCGCTCCAATTCTCACCCAAACACATCTTTTGTTCGAGTTTTGGTCATGAATTCGACACCCACATCATCTCTTTCGTGTTTTCTTGGTTATAGAAGACTAAGGTAGGAAGAACTCGTCGTTCTAGTGGTCGTAGCACCACGTTTGGACTCAAAACCCCATGGTTTTGAGGGTTCACACATAATAACGAAAAGATAAACTATTAAATTGTACATTGTACTTAAATAGTTGTATATTTTGATGAACGGGTAAATTAAAAATGGATGGGTTTTAATGGAGGGTTGTACATTGTGTTTAAATGATTGTAATATTGGGTGTAGGGATGTTTTTAATGCTATTAATGTATAATTCATAGTGTTTTGGTCTGAATTTGGTTCCATGTTTTTTTTTGTTGTACATCATGCTTTACTTGTTGTAATTATGAAAATTCCTTGCTTTAAAGTGTTGTAAACATTGCATAATTTTTTGTACATCTGAAATTTTGGAGAGATAGTCTTTTGTCTATTATAAGTAGTATAGATGAAACAACATTAATATTAACCAATACTTAGTAGAGAGAAGTGCAAAAATTGTCCCTAAAGTTGGCTAAATTACACGTTTCGTCCCTAAAGTTTGAAAAGTGCAAGGATCGTCCCTGTGGAGAAAACTTTGGTGCAAACATCGTCCCCACAGGGACGATACTTGCACCAAAGGTTTCTCCCAAAAGGACGATACTTGCACCAAAGGTTTCCCCACAAGGACGATCCTTGCATTTTCCAAACTTTAGGGACGAAACGTGCAATTTGACCAAACTTTAGAGACGATTTTTGCAATTCTCTCTGCTTAGTATATCCCAGTGTCTGATATGCCACTGTCTAGTATGATAACTAACATATATAAAGTAGACCACGTAGTTGAATTTTCCCAAACAATTACCATCGTCTAGATTGAATTATACGGAGTATGATAACTAAGATAGTAAGATAGTAGTATATGATAACTAAGATGTATTTGTCTTATTCTCTGGCTAAGTAATAGCAATGTAACTATATTTCCAGCATCTAGAAACACATCATTTCTTGAACATGACAATTCTTATTCATCTAATACGAATTCAACATGGCACAAATTATGCCATATTTAAGAATTGGACTTTCTAACTACTAATTGCATTCAAAATTATGACAAAAATAATTAATACATAAAAAATCATGATTAAGTTACTTTTTTAAAAATACATATCTCTATTCGTGGTGGTCTTCTTCTTCTTCTTGGAGGCTCATCTTTTTCATAATTAGATTTTAATAGTTCATTAGAGGCGTTTTGTTTTGCAAACCCAAAAACTCTCACATACTAATGGATCAATCCTGACCGTCGGATCAAAAAAACATGATTTAAGAATAAAAAACACGGAGGGACCACTTCTGTCAATTCACAAAACTTACCCCACCAACCCCACCCCTACACCTCTCACTTTCAACAAAAATCTGTATAAAAAAATCTCACTTTCTCTCTCTAACCTCCATTAAAAAACTACAACAAACACTCAAAATCAACCGATTTTAACCGTTCAAATCATCAATAAAACA
>LBNU01027025.1:10939-25398 GCA_014162995.1 Artemisia annua | reverse complement strand
TTTTTTTTTTTTTTTTTTTTTTTTTTTTTTTTTTTTTTTTTAAATTTTGTGAATGATATATTTTATTTATTAAAAAACAAATAATTTAATTTTTGTTTTGTTTTATTTATGATTTTTAATTATAATTTTTTTTTATTAAAAGATAAATCATTTAAAAAGATTAATCCTATTATTAGTTGCATCTTATCTATATTTTTTGTATTTATCTTTTACTTGTGTAGTATATCAACAAAACGAATTTATAAATTTATGAATTAAAAAATAATAATTAAAATATTATCTAATAAGGAAATAATCTTTCTTTTGAAATACGAAAGTCCCCACTTATGGTTTTGTTTTATTATATAAAAGATATCTACAAATTTATTTTCGTAACATTTTAAAATATGCATGTTTGAGCAACATTATTTGTAGCTATAGAACAAATACATAAATATATATGACTACCATGTCAAGTATGTATCTCGCGATTACGGCACAGGTCCTTAAATTCACGGGACGGCCATGTGGATTGGCCGTGTGAAGCGCAAGTATTTTGTACATTCTTCTGTTTTTGATGCTATGTTCGTAGTTATTCATTCTGCTGGAATACTAAGGCTCAATAATAAAGCAAACCTATTGAATTTCGATTAATAAGTACTGCAGTTTATTATACTTAACTGACTTGAACTTCAATATTCCTATGTGTAATAAAAAGTGTTGCAGTTCATTATACTGCTTCAAAACTAACCAATTACCAACTACCTTGTTTTCCCCTAGCATTTGCTTCAACTTTTGATAAGTTGGGTTCACCATCCCTTCATTATGTTGACTTCCCCTAGCATTTATCGTTCTTTGTTCCTGTACAACAGATCAAGGAAAAAAAAAACATCAGTGGAGAGACGAATAAAGACAATGTATCCAATCGACACATTACACATGCATAATCTATAGTTTTTTTTTTAAAATATTAATTATATAAGGGGAAAAAATGAAAACTTAGAAAGTCAACTTATTGAGTGGGATACTGATTTACTGATCAGTACATTTGGTGGACTTGCATATTGTTTTTTATTTATTTATTTTTGAACAAAAACCGGGCCAACGCCCTAGAAATTATATTATATCACTCCTCACAATAGAGGTAATTTGTTCCGGAAACATTACATCCCAAAAGAAACGATCATGAGAGTCAAAAGACATTTTTGCAACCACGTGGGCTGCAACTTGTTGATATCACCCATTGTGACATATGTCATATTTTGCTGATATTTTATTCAAGAACCCAAAACCTAGTTAATTGATATAGATAAGATTTTCACAAAAACAACCTTTACAATTGGAAAACCATACTGTATTTGGGCAATTGATTGTATCTTGCTACAAATGGGACATTCCGTCACCTAACTTACATAAGACATGCCAATGCTATCATCTATTGCAAATGGGACATTCAATTATATCACGTTTCTTGATTAGTTTGCAAACTCTATATCAAGCTGCACATCATTTGTTATGTAACATACAGTAATGTGACAACCATCTAAAGTCAGGTTAGCAACCGAGGGCAATTTATGACATCTTTGGCTAAAACTATGTTTGATAAGCAAGTCTTGTGATAATCGGGTCATTTTCATGCTTTGTGTTCACTTTCCTTAGGAACCCTCGTGTGACAAACGTACCTTTGACCTACGATTTTAATTAAATGTCATAGACGGTCAATGATATGCTCAAGTCACTTTAAATTAGTGTCATCACCCTTCGAAAAGTTAGTTTAACTAATTTGTACATTTCTCTTTAAAAATTACGTTTTTCTCAAGTTTACATTTTAATTTAACACTTACACCTTTTATATTATACACTTAACTAACTAAATAATACATAATACACTAAATAATACACTAAAATTCAAATAAAACCTACCCTTTTAACCCCTAAAACCGGCCTCCTCAACCCCATATTCACCCAATCACAACTTTGGGCAAAGACACACTCAATCCCTTTTATATCTTCCCCAAAAATTCACTCATACACATTTCCTCTTCATTACACTTTCATACATAAACTAAGTTACTTTTCTCTCCTCCTCCTTTGAAGATCCGGCCACCACAGCTCCACCACCACCATCACCATTTTTTAAGGTATTTGTTGGTGCAAGAGGTATGATACCCACTCTTGCACCACAAACTCTTATTCTTGCAATCTTTGAATCTTTATGAACTTGTAATCAAATAGATAACTTACCTACTGCAAAGAAATGGTTTGTAACATAAAACACTCGAAGTGTTGTAAAAATGATTTATGAACTTGGTTTGGTCGTTTTTGGTGTCTGATAAAAGGAAAATGCATGAAAATGACTTAATAAATCCTAACAGCTTGCTGATTGAAAACTTGTGTCGAATTCAAAGGGACATAACTCACTCAAAAATCATCACCATGACATGTTCTTGGCCCTAGATTAAAGGTTTTGAGTTAGCTTTCTAACCCTAGTGGTTTGGTTAAAAGATTTGGGGTTTTGGTCGTCCAAAATGGCGCTACAAGTTAGAGTATCCAAACTATCTTTTTTAACTCAGATTTGTTATGTCAACTTCTAAGAGCCACAATTTGGTCATACTTTGATATTTTTGGATGGTTCCACCTCTCAAAGTTAAGTTTATGTATTGTCTTTAAAATCTTGGTGGCCTTGCATGATGAAACCAATTATTGAACCCCCAATGGTCGTTTTCAAATGAAATCAAACTGACGTAGTTTCTAGATTTTTTCATGTGACTTGTTTTGATCATATCTCACTCATACATGCATATTAAGACTTAAAATTCATTCTGATATTGGGTTTATATTTTTGCGTAAGTTTTCCAGAAACCTAGGACTTGAATCCATAATCTAGAATCTCTGATCATTGAAGCACCTAAGCACATGTCCAGAACTGGGTAAATCTTTTGTGTCACCTATTTGAATGGGTTAAAGGACTTTATAAGATCTATAAAAAATTCAAGAACATGTCTTAAGAACATACTTAAGACATGGTATTTTCATATATGTAAAGGGTTGGAACAGTAGCACCTTTAAACTTGGTAAAACGGTCACTCGAAATGACGTCATTTTCGAGACAGTTTTGAGATTTCTTGTGTAGTAATAAAAGTAACATATTTTGACAAGTCTAAATTTGGTGACCTAACTAATAGTCATTTTTTACAAAGTTTTCAAGATCGGGATCCTACCTGGGATCGTTTTCGTCTTTGCAAGATCGTGATCGTAAGATCAGATTGGGATCTTAAGATCCTACTATAATTTCATTTTCTTAGTAGTTTTTGTAATATTATACAAATTTACAAATTATTATATATCATATATACAAAATTATATGAATGTTCCATCGAAATATTGTCCTAAATTATGATTATGAAATGTTTAATATGATTAACATGTTGTTTTTTAAATTCTACAAAAAATAATTTAGAAATTTGCAGTTTTTTAGTTTGTTAGTCGAGAAAAGTAGGATCGGATTGGATTAGATCTTAAGATCCTATGGTCAAGATCGGGATCCTATAAGATCTTAAGCTTTCAAAGATCCTATGTAAGATCCNCATCCAATCAATAAATATGCACCAATCATCAAATCACACGTACTCCATTCGCAGTTATAAACATACAGAAGGTCCAAAGGAATCAGGTAATTAGCACAACAAAAAGTATTTGAAAATAGCCTTGAGTATCATTTCCATCAAGAAATATATATGAAAGGGGCCACAAGCTCACCTTAGCAAGCACAAGCGTGAGTACAAGAGCGGGCACAACAACATCACTAAGGCAACCCTCGAATGTATACCTTCTAAACGTGACTAAAGAAGTAAAGTAATTATAATAACTAAACGATGCTCAGACTAAAAAATCATGGTTGTCAGGATCCCGATCCTGATCTTAGGATCTTACGATTTTATGATACTGCAAAGCAAAAAACATCCCGTAAGTTTTCCAGAAACCTAGGACTTGAATCCATAATCTAGAATCTCTGATCATTGAAGCACCTAAGCACATGTCCAGAACTGGGTAAATCTTTTGTGTCACCTATTTGAATGGGTTAAAGGACTTTATAAGATCTATAAAAAATTCAAGAACATGTCTTAAGAACATACTTAAGACATGGTATTTTCATATATGTAAAGGGTTGGAACAGTAGCACCTTTAAACTTGGTAAAACGGTCACTCGAAATGACGTCATTTTCGAGACAGTTTTGAGATTTCTTGTGTAGTAATAAAAGTAACATATTTTGACAAGTCTAAATTTGGTGACCTAACTAATAGTCATTTTTTACAAAGTTTTCAAGATCGGGATCCTACCTGGGATCGTTTTCGTCTTTGCAAGATCGTGATCGTAAGATCAGATTGGGATCTTAAGATCCTACTATAATTTCATTTTCTTAGTAGTTTTTGTAATATTATACAAATTTACAAATTATTATATATCATATATACAAAATTATATGAATGTTCCATCGAAATATTGTCCTAAATTATGATTATGAAATGTTTAATATGATTAACATGTTGTTTTTTAAATTCTACAAAAAATAATTTAGAAATTTGCAGTTTTTTAGTTTGTTAGTCGAGAAAAGTAGGATCGGATTGGATTAGATCTTAAGATCCTATGGTCAAGATCGGGATCCTATAAGATCTTAAGCTTTCAAAGATCCTATGTAAGATCCGGATGTTTTTGCTTTGCAGTATCATAAAATCGTAAGATCCTAAGATCAGGATCGGGATCCTGACAACCATGATTTTTTAGTCTGAGCATATCGTTTAGTTATTATAATTACTTTACTTGCTTTAGGTCACGTTTAGGAAGGTATACATTCGAGGGTTGCCTTAGTGATTGTTGTTGTGCCCGCTCTTGTACTCACGCTTGTGCTTGCTAAGGTGAGCTTGTGGCCCCTTTTTCATATATATTTCTTGATGGAAAATGATACTCAAAGGCTATTTTCAAATACTTTTTGTTGTGCTAATTACCTGATTCCTTTGGACCTTCTGTATGTTTATAACTGCGAATGTGAGTACGTGTGATTTGATGATTGGTGCATATTTATTGATTGGATGTTTGGTGCATAACTATCGATTGAATCATCCTAACAGTCAGTTGACTTGTTGGAAGGCCAATATTGGATACACTACTTGTGATCATCCTAACAGTCTTAACTCCAGCTAGGAGTTGACTTGTTGGAAGGCCAATATTGGATACGCTATTTGTAATCATTCTAACAGTCTATTGACTTGCTGGAAGACCAATATTGGGTACGCTATTTTGACATCCTAACAGTGTGTTGTTGGAAAACAATTTTGGATACATCCCAACAATGTGTTGTTGGAAGACTATTTTTGATACATGACTATACACTTTATTGCTCTATGCTATTTTTCTATATACTAATGTCCTACTTGTTTTGTATGCACGGCAAATGTGTCTATTACTTAAACCTACGAACTCACTAACATTATGTTGATGTTTTCGAGTATTCATTTTCAGGTTATAACAATAGCAATGCTTAAGGAGGATAAAGCTTCATACTTGGCCTTAGTGAGACCTAAGACAAACCCGCATGGTTCATTTTCCTTGAACTTGTCCCAAGTGGTGGGAATTATTTCATATGTTTATGACTACATTTGTCGTGGTAGCGCTTAACCATGATACAAGTCTCCACTTGTGTCAGGAGTCGTCATGACATTTTGTATTAGATCTCATTAGTGAATTCTCTATTTTTTATATCAATGTGTTATGACGATCCTCTCCGTCACGCCTCGCGTTTCCGCCTAGGCGGGGTGTGGCAAGTAAGTATCATATTGGTAGCTTACTGATACAAGACAGATAAGTAGCACTCAAATTCAGCATAGAAAAGCAAAAACAACAACAAGGAAGACTAAACAGATTATATGAAGTGACTACATAACTAAGATCAGAAAACAGTTAAAACAGTTCAACTGAATGGTACATTATTCAGACCTATAATGCGGATTCGCTAAACCATTTAACTTGTAATGCGGATTCGCTAAACCATTTAACTCATATAAGCAATAAAATTGTCAATCAAATAAGCACATAAAACATGAAAATAAAAATTATTTAACGAATTTATAACAATTTTGGATGGCTAACTGAAAACAATGAAAACAGATTGCTACAAGAGTAAATTGCATAAATCGTCCTTAATGTTTGGCCAAATTGCATGTTTCGTCCCTAATGTTACAAAAGTGTAAGGATCGTCCCTGTGGGGAAACTTTTGTTGCAAGTATCATCCTTTTTGGGGAAAACTTTGGTGCAAGTATCGTCCCTGTAGGGACGATACTTGCACCAAAGATTTTCTCACAGGGATGATCCTTGCACTTTCGTAACATTAGGGACGAAACATGCAATTTGGCCAAACTTTAGGGACGATTTATGCAATTTACTCTTGCTACAACTATTTCTCCTTATTTAAAGTAGTATTTCCTGATGTGAAACTGTATCTAAACACAAACCAATATATAGCATGCTCGGATATTCTACGATGAAGTTATGAGCCTCTTCTATTTTTAGTTTTATTTTTAATAATGATGGAAATAAGTGTTAGAATGGTATAGACCCTTTCCTTTGAGCCTTGACCATTTGTTCTCAATGAGAGTGTTTGTGTTAACCATTTTAATGTAAAATGGTTGACTGTGATGAGACAAATTGTGTGCAGTGTTGTATATGCAGTGAAATGAGATAAAATGAAATATGGAGGGAAAGATACACGAATTATAACTGTTATTCATTAATATTAACTGTTATTACAAGGTCTTATAAATAGTAAGTGAACAGGTATGATTTTAAAGGATGTGATGGTTCAAAAACACCAACAGACATGTCCTTTAACCATAACTGTCAAATAACTGTTTTTGTTAACTACCTTAACTGTCATAAATGACCGACCATAATATCTACCTAAGGTTTGTTGGCCTGTGGCCCAAACCAAGTGTTTTGTACAACCTTATTGGCATATACATGACTGCTATATATTGCATATACAAATAATAAAGTGTCTGAGATATAAACTAGAATTAAGAGTAAAATTTGATCTTAAAATTCCAACAATAAGTCAAAATTGTGTGCAAATGCATGTTCTTGGTCCGTGTAGATAATGGTTTCTTATTTTCAGTTAAATGGGTCAAGCACCTGGTTACTTTCTGTCTGACCACCTCACTACCATGTACTGATGGTTATTTACTGTCTACAGAGAGTTGGCGTACATTTACTGCTGTGTTTGGTCTTCGCAGTTGGTAGAGCTATGGTCTTATCTATTGTTGTCCCAGATACACAATGGATTATGGTTTTACATGGAATACATCTATATTATTCATTTAAATTCTATAACAGCAGCGCACAGATGGTCTAGGCACACACAGATGGTCTAGAACGTGCATAAGTGGATAATCTCATAACTGTGCAACCGATAGTCTGTTTCTATATATTTGACGCAAATAGATGCAAAGAATATCAATGATATGAAGAATATACCAACAGTCTATGTAATCCATCATTCCATACAATCTATTCATATTTCCATTACAGTGGGTTCACTGAATATCCTAGGGGTTGGATGTTTACTTGTGAGGACCAGTAACTCACTACGGCTTAGATGATCATCGTACAGAGATCCTAATGTTCGAGTATACTAATGGCATTGCTACAACTATTTCTCCTTAATCCAAAAAATATCTATGTAACAATTTATATCTCATTATAACTTAGAGCTAAATATTTAATCATAATTTTTATTGTTTGATCTGCTTATTTGATTGTTGATTTGATTGCTTATTTGAGTTAATGAGCTTAGATCAAGCTAAACATAGATAGAAACTGGCAATTTCAGTTATTAAACATAATTATTTGTTTAGTTATGTTGAGCACGAGGGAACAAGAGACTTGCACAAGTTTTTACACCGGATGCAAAACCAGTATGTAGAAACACAGTAAAAAGGGTAGTCTTAAGTATATATGAAAGGGAAAAACTGAAGGTTAGAAATGAGTTGGCGAAAATAAAAGGTGGAATTTGTTTAACATCAGATTTGTGGACTTCAATTACTAGCGACAGTTACATGACATTGACTGCTCATTACATTGACGAAACTTGGGTTTTAAGAAAAAAGGTGCTGAACTTTAGGGTGATTCCCCCTCCTCACACGGGATCAGTAGGCCAGGGGATATTGCTTACGAATTCATGATATCCTTTTTTGTTTTCCAGAAAAACCCTTTATGTATTCCGGAAGTGGTGCAGTTGAGGTTGAAGGTTATGGTCATCAGATTGATTTCTTGAGTGAACTAAGAAGAGCAACGAACCATTCAGCTTAGTTGGATCATATTAGCTTATTAATTATACATGTTTTTCTAACTTTCACGTGTACATTGCTTACTCAAGACCATATTTTATAAAGAAATGTTTGAATTTGATCAGTCTTTTATTTTGGTGGCTAGGGATGATTATAATAGGCATTCATTAATTTGTTTAAATCACAAATATTGATGTTACATGTAGTTTGATATATATTATTTGAAATCTCTCAATTTGCAAATCACTGTGTTCTTTTTACATTTTTGCAATGAAGATAGTTGGTATACAACCGAAACCAAACATGATGGCTTATAAAATGGTTAAGTCCATTAAATGGTTTATAAAATGTAAGAAAATGTTTAAAAACGGACGAAAAAGTATAAAAACGGATGAAAACATATAAGACCCAAAAAAAACCCGACCCGACCCGAGGCCCGAGAAACATTTGACCCAGACCCATCCTTCAAAGTGACCCGTCTAAACTCAAACCCATCTAGACCCATCCTTCCAAGTGACCCATCTAAACCCATATCCATCTAGACTCATACCCATTTAAGACCCAAGACCCAACCCTACCCGACCCAACCATTTTGCCACCTCTAATTTTGAATAATTAACATCATATATGCATAATTATTTCTTAATAATTAAAGATTAGAGATAAGAGAACCTCCAAAAAATTTAGGGCAAAATATTCAGATCCGCCATGGCTGAATGATGTGTGTTTTTAGTGTGTCAAGTTAATTAATCAGATTTGAAAAAGATCCGCGTGTTTTTTTTCCCGGGTCGGGTTGAAATGAGATCTGCGTGTTTACAATTTTAACTTTTTTTACTTTCTATTTTAAACCCTGACTTTTATTCAAAGATGAATGTTGAATTGCTGAAGCCATGGGGCTATGTGATTTTATTTTACTATTATCAATACTTGATTTTTTCTAAAAAGTGAAAAGTTATAAAAATAAATTATTATTCATTCGCTTGTGATTAATATATTAATTAATTAGATAATACAAAGAAAATTACTTAATTAATTGCAATAGTTAATTTAGTGACAACTTTTTCGTGACTACCAATCCAATGATGAGTGATGAAAATTTCGTGACTAACACCCGTAACAAGAAATGAGTTAGACTGTTACCATCAATACTTGACTCAGTGACCGATAGTTTCGTCACTAACATGTATGTTAATGACAAGTCATTACCTCGTCACTAAATATATGCAAGTGATGAGATATAGTGACGACAATTATTTATCGTCACTAAATTGTGTTAATAGTGACGAAAAATATAAGTCGTCATTAATTTCTCGTCACTATAGTCCCTTTTTTGTAGTGAGCCACCATCGTCATGCCGTCGGATAGATGACGGTGATGGTTATTTGGTTATATGTACGATTGGCAAAACTAGGGTCTACATAAGACACACACACACAATGGAATCGAGGCCGGTGATCAGCAAGTGTATAAGGGTTTAGTTGGAGCTGGTTAGGTTGGGTGGGCATGTACATGTTGTTCAGCGCAAGGGTATATGTATGATTGATAAAACTGGAGTCTAATCATTATTCCTTCATTATGTGGCATTATTAGAGATTCATCAAGGCCGGTGATCAGCCAGTGTATAAGGGTTTGGTGGAGCTCGTTGGGTTGGGTTGGGTTGGCATGTTTATATTGTTCAGCGAGCGGGACACCATTTCCAAATGTCACTTTTGCAACTTTGATTTCTCTTTACATATATTGTCATAATTTACCATATTTATAGGAGATCATCGTACTCTAAAATATATACAACTAATCTACAATATGCTAGCTAGTTTACTACTTTACTAGCCATTTTTCATAATATTCGAGTCTTCCTATCTTTGTAGAGTTTTCCTACCTTTGTGGAGTTCTATACAACCACTGCAAAAAGGTTCTACACTCTAAGTAGTAGTCTTGATTTTTTTCTATAGTTGTCATATTGTAGGAGGTTCAACACTCTAACAAGTAGTAGTCTTGATTTTCTTTATCGTTATCATATAGTAGGTCACATGCACAGCAAACACAAAATTATCATACATAAATAAATGAAGTTATCAATAACAAATCTCCTTATTTTCATTTAGCAAGTCACCATGAACACAAAGAATCAACCACAAAAAATTAGCCAAAAACGAGTTACCACATAGCTTATTAATCCACCTTTAACTTACTCCCAATAGGAAAAAAAAATTGGTGTCAAAGATGTTTTGAGATCATAAACTTCCTCATAGTACAATAAACGAAAAAAAACCGCAATGTGCCACTTCTTGTAAAACGTAGCGCAATACCACATTAAAAAAAAACCAAAAAAAAAAAAAAAAAAAAAAACTAAAACAAGCCTCGGATTCAATCTTATTTTGTCCACAAGACATTCGGTCTTGGTTGAATCCAGACATTATTTCACAGCATAAGAAATCTTTAGACGCGTTATTCATGTTCGTTGATGGTTGCAAGGACAACCATGAATGGCCGCCTAACAACGACAATGAACTTTGGTGGAGCAACCTCCATGACGAATCTTGTGTTTGGCATTTTGGATGTTGCCATGATTTGATTTGAGTTGAGTTGTGTTTATTGTACGTGTAAAATGTTGATGAAAGTGGGATTTTGTAGAGGGTGTGCCGTGAGATTAAGGTTACTAACGTTTGATACTAGCCTCACAATGTCATGAACAAAGTTGTACACCGTCCTTTACTTTTAGTATTAATTGCCCATCTTTGTCGATTTAAAGTTAGGACAATGAACACACAGCTCGTGCATAGTTGCATTTTTGTTTTCTAGTGTTAAGGTCTTATATAAGGGCCCTTTAAATAAATACGAGCAGCGTAGTGGGTTGTTTTATGTACGGCTACCTTGATCACGACTTCACTCCTTACAGCCTTACGGTTAAGGTCATGTTCCTTTGGTACCAAAAGACGTTTACGTTTGTTATGATATACTATATATATTGTCCGTATCTATGGATGTCTTTTAACAATAATAGGTTATATAAGTGATAAATGTGAGGAAACTATTTTACGAGTGATGTGTTCACCTGTCTACAAATAAAGCGTATGATTGATTATGAAGGAGCCTTTAATCTAATAGTACGTGAGTGATTTATTCATAAAGATGTTACGAGCTGGAGTCTTGATCTGATACATGTGTGATATGATGTTTAAAAAGATGGCTTAGTGAGAAGCTAGCGATTTATTCATACAAGCTCTTACAGGATTCATAATCCAATTGATCCAACATGGATTAATCATTTTATGTTGAAATATGGTTAAGTATTAACACGTAAATGTCTAGTATCGAACCCGAGATCTCGGGATTGCACACATTACAAACGAGAATTAAAGTAATAATAATTATATATATTAAATGTCACGTATATATAATTATTTAAACACTATAAGGACTTAACTGTCGTTAGTTATTAACCGTAAGTACTAACTATCGTTAAAGGAAAAAGGAAAAAGACTAGGATGTAATTAGGAGCCAAGAAGGATCTAGAAACCCTTCTTGGGTCCTAGGCCGGTCGAGCAAAGGGTGGGGAAACCCAACCCTAATCCAACTTGTCCTCCAAGTTACATCTAGTATATATACAAGGCCAAGGGTTATTGTTTCTCACCTTTTGTGCACACACACAATAACCTAAAGTTTTCTTTTCCTCTCTTTTCCTTGTGGCCGGTCGAACACCCTCAAAACCTTAGGGTTTCGATTTTGTTTTCACAAAACAAAGTGTTTTAAGTTTACTTGCATAAACCTTTAATTCGTTAGTAGTTTGTGTGTACAAGAACGAGGTAACAACACACTATTGTTGTTATCAAGAGATCGAATAACAAAAGAGGTAAGGGGTTATTCATTGATCTTGTTAAACCCTAATTAGGGTTCTTCATAGTTCAAGAATCAAGAATTGCATACGGTACGTTTTCTTTATGTTTTGGTTAACTATTATGTGTTATACTAGATCCATAGCTTCCGCAATATGTGCTACATGATATTAGTGATAATATGATAGTCATGGTTATAAAATTCTAACAGTGGCATCACGAGCCATGTATAACATGTAATTACTTACTAAAACTATAAAAAACGTATCTTTAATTGTTTTAGATACACATGTTATTGTTCTAGGGTTTTCTTTATTTTTTTTAAGAAAAATAAAACCCTAACCCTAATTTTAGGGGGGTGGGTCGATTTATACATAAACCCTAATTAGGGTTTGTGGTTTAATTAATTAAGATTAATTAATGGTTAAAAACCCTAGGTTTGTAACATGTTTATGTGAACTATGTGGTAATTGTTATGCATGAATCCATGACGAAACATGCATGTTAGTCATGGATTAATTGATTGTTTTAATTGCAAGTATATGTGACACATGTTTGGATAGATCTAAAATTGGGGAAGACCCCAAGTATAATAAAATCAATTTACGTGCTATGTGGTGTATAAGTAATCATGGCCCTACAATTGATTCATCAATGTATGTACGTCTACCTTCCATTGAAGGAGAGGGTCTTAATTAATTATACGCATATGTAAACCTAGAATTGATTTAATTAGAGTTTATCTAATTAAGTATGCACGTGGCTAATTGTTTCACATTTATTATTTATTAGTTGTGTATTTGTTTTCTTTTAAAATTAATTGTTTATATGTTATGTGTTTAACAAAAGTGTAAGCAATAACAAGGGTGATTTTTGAAAAGAAAATTAATTGGACTAATAATGGTGAAACATAATTATTATTAAGAACTTTACACTACGAAATCTTATGTGTCATACTTAATGGTTGGCCTTACATGCCGTAATGCGTTAAATGCATCCTCGCGACGAGATTTGTATTGTAAAAGTTTTTAATATATTTTAAAGATGAAAGTTATAAACTTTTGGTTTGATTGATGTTTTTGTACATATGGTCTTGCAAGTAAGTCTTTTTTAGCTAATTCATAGTGATGGAAACAAGGTTTGGAAAGAGCCTAGAGTCTACCTTTGGTTTCCATGCACTTATGAGTAGTTAAAGACGCCTTACTTACATCACCATTAGATGTACAATATCATCTTAAGGGTGATTTACCTCAATTCCACTTCGGTGGATGATAATTGAAGGTTCTTCTCTAATTGGTGAACCCAATACCTCAAACAAAAGCTTTTAACTTTATCTTGCGAATTGGTAATAAAAAATTTGTTTTGAAAACCTAATGTTATGAAGATGTGTGCATGCATCTTTATACATGTTTTTTGATTATCACATCAAAATTAAATACCCTAAAATTTAAGTTACATGCCATCTAACTATAAGGGACACTTGGAGTTTTTCTTTGGTATGTGTGAGACCTAGGCCAAAGATTAATGACAAGGCAAATTTCCGAGTGAGCGTGAGACCTCACATGAACAATTTGCAGTTTCTAAGTTAGTGGAGTTTGCTTATCGCAGTTGCGTAAGTGATCTATTAAAAGATTAACATAACATCTGTTATATAGGAAATTAATTCAAATATGGTTGCTGTTTGTGAAACTGTTTCATTTGTACCAAATGTGACTGATTTGCTTGCTTGGTAATTAAATGTGTTTGACATTTATTCGTTCCATGTTTGGCACTGCAGAACATTTCAACCATCTGGATTATTTGTTGCCCGTGGTGGTTTTTGATGCTAAACTTATATTTGGTACATCTAATTTTGTCGTCTTTTATGTTAGCATTAAGCACGTTACTTGTTTCTTGTAGGGGCTACATTCTATTTTCACGGGTGATTAAATTGAGGCGTGGGTATGCTCCATCTCAGTCACCAAAGCCAACCCATGTATATTTTTACTGTTTCATGCTTGGCAGATCTTATATATATTATGCACATCATTATTAATGTCTTGGTTTCTTACAGTTCGTAACATCTGTTTATAGGATGAGTTACGTCAGCAGATAGAGGAAGAAATGGACGATTATTATTAACAGGTAAAACTAATCGCGTAGTGTATTGTGGATCAAAGGATGGGAAAACAAAGACGGAGAATCTCCAGATGCTGAGATTAGATCATTGGCAGATAAACTTGTAAATTTGACTGCAAATTCTATTATCGTCCTTATATACCAGCAGCATTAACTGTGTACTAGCCGTACTAACTTTTAATACAA